>CAUYRT010081439.1:0-46147 GCA_963574885.1 Lepilemur ruficaudatus | reverse complement strand
TGAAGCTCTGACTCCAGGGGGGAGGAGGGGCAAGGGCAATACACATAACCTTAATATTTGTACCCCCATAATATGCTAAAATAAAAAAAAATGTTCAGGCTACCTGCTATACCAGAAGTAACAAACTGACTAAATCCATTTTGTCTGGTTATCTCCTTACAGACTGCATTTATGAAAGTGTAACAAGCCACCCTAGCTGCTTAGGGACTGCTTAATTACCTGATAGTTGCAAGGCTTTTCAGAGATTAGACGAGAAAGTAAAACAATGTCATCTTTGACACAATCTATTGGTCAAAGCATGCCCCAGACCTATACCAGATGCAAGCAGTGAGGGAGTCTTTGTCTTGATGGGAGGAGTGACAATGTCACATTGGAAAGGGGTATTAGTATAATAATAGAATTCTCACTTTCATCTCTGTATCTCATAACTTTCAGTTCATAATTTTGTCTCTTTAGATCTCTGTTACGAGCTTTTAATTACTTAAATCTACATCTTATTCTACTAATACTCTTTGCAGTTCTGTCTAATCTGCTGTAAAGCAAGCTCACTGAATTTCCCAGCTTTTTACTAAAGTATAAAAAACATAGAAATTGTACATAAGTCACAAAAATACAGCTTGATGTATTTTCACAAACTACCATCAGCCATGGAACTAAGCCCTGGTCAAGAAAAAATAAATAAGTATTGCCAATGTCTGGAACCCACTCTCGCGGCCCCACCTAGTCACTACACACGAGTCACTACACCAAGGATAAATTACAGTTTTATTGTTTTTGATCTTTATATGAATGAAATCATAGTTCTGTATTCTTTTTGTGCCTGTTTTCCTTTGTTCCACAGTATGATTATAAGAATCATCTATGTTGTAACTCAATCTACATTCTCAGAACAGAGGCTATTATGTTAGCAAGTCCTGTCTAAAAGTTAAATTTTTTTTTTGATAAAGATCTTTTTATATTCTTAGCATTTGTTATGTTTTAAAGTACAATTGGGATGACCCTAATTCAAACTCAGTAGAGATATTTAAATTCAAACTGTGGGGAGGGGAGAGAAATCTCCTTACTTTTTAAGTACTTTCTGTTTAGCTGTCCTCTGAGGCACTTTTCATTTCATGCTAACACTGTTTGGGTAAATCCAAGTCTCGGTGTCTTGTGGGAACAAGAACATTGGCTGTGGCATTTGCATTGCTGTGTAAAAGTTAAAAAAATTTTGAAATGTATTTTTAAAATTTAAAACATTTTGATAAATAATATATGTCAAATAAAAAAACTGTAGTTGAAATTAGTATTTATAATTAAATAATTTAAAATGATTAATCTTCAAAATCTATGAGACAAAGATAAATTGTTACTATATATGGAATTTGCTTATATATAAGAAAAAAACTAACTGAAAATTAAGGATCTAAGCATCTAACTTGATGCTTAGTCAACTATTAATAAAATAACCCTTCCCAAACTACAGAATGGAAATAATTTAAAATAGGGCAGAACTAAAAAAAAAATACAAAGACATATATGCATGAAAACTATCAGAAACGAGTTTATTTTTTTCTCTTAAAAGATGTATATACTTACAATTATCTAGCAAAATTAACAAAAGAAAAAATTGATGAGTTATAAAAATGTCCCAGATCCCACAACCTTCTTTCCTATAACCATACCCTTGACAACATGACATAGTAGCTCCTTTTGAAAGAGTTGGACAATAATTCCTGAATTCTTGAATTTGGACTGGCTTTGTGACTTGCTTTGGTAACATAGACTATGAAAGAAGTGACAATATTCTATTTCTGAACTCTCAGACCAGATGATCCCCTCGCTAACCCATATTCATATGAGCTTAAAATAGCCTATCGTCTTAAGCATTTGGGTTTGAGGTTGTTGATTATACAACATTATTGTAACAGATACAGAGTCCATTACATTAGCATATTATATATCTCTAATGAATTCACTTGATAAGTAATAGTTCTTAATTTTAATAATATGTAGGTTTCAATACATCGAATTAATTATGTGAAAATAATTAATGAAAATATTTTTTTGAAAGAGAAGTAAAATAACATTCTACTTAATTCAATTTGAAAAACACATCATGATAACTGTAGTTGATACTAAATAAAGAATATTTATAGTAATGCTTTATTATAGTTTTACTTAAAATCAAAAGTACTGAGCAGTAATAATGCTACTACTTTGGAATTTATAGTTGGAATATATAATTATTATATAGGTGAAATATTTAATATCTTAACTAGCTAAAAGAACTTTTATAAAACAGTGTCGCTGTAACCCTACTAGACATCATTGCAGATCCAAATAAGCAAGTTCTCAAGACAAAATTCTTCATGTCAAAAATTATGCATTTAAAAATATGACTGTTCTTATTATCAAAATACAAAATTGAATACATAGTCTAAAGATATAACTGACAGCATTTATGAGCAGAATTTAAAAATAAGCTCACAAAGCTTATCAAGCTATAAAATGGAGTGTTTATTGGTAGTAAAATATAAACAAAAAAAGATATAGCCAATAATTTTTCTGTTATCTACACATTTCAGTGGCATTGCTCCTGCATAAGGGGTATTTTCATCTGCTAATCTAGGGACAGATTTTCTGATATCAGAACAAATATTCTTTTCTTCACTGGCCTTAATAAATGCCGGTAAGTTCTTGTTTGCCAATCTCCATTTTTATTATACGAAACACATACTACATTGCTTCATGTCTGGTGAGCAGGGACAAAACTGAAAATAATAAAGAGATGGTCATTGTTTTGGTTGTATTCAAGGAACAATCTTCTTTAAAGTGTATTATTCTTGCAATTAAAAGTGAAGGTTGAATGTATTTCTAACATGTTTTTATACTGTGCCTCATTCCACTTCTCTTTTTCATTTGTAAATTAAGGTGTCTGGTGATACTATACATGTTTGTTATGAACCTAAAAACATTGACAAAATGCATGCGAAGGGCTTACCACAGTATCTGACAAAAAGCAAATGATCACTAAAATTGAACTATTAACTATATTTTTACAAGTTATTCCTAGAGGAGAATTTCTATAGATATCATATCATACTTATTTATAATATATAAAATATAGAGTATATTTTCTTTTTATAACTTTTTGTTTAAAAAGATGACTTTTCCTTATCTTTATTTCCATCACTCAGTAGTGGAGGTCCTGTCTAAGCCGCTGTTTCCTAGACAAACATTACATGTTTTACTCCATCAAAAGAGAACCACATCAAGCAGTACAAGTAGATTCATTTAATCAGCAAATATTTATTAAGAATTTAATGCATCATATCACTCTATCAGAGATTCCTCAGCTCCATGGGAACCAACATAATATGAATATTTTAGACTTTAACTTATTATCCACCTCACTATGCTCTAGATGAGCAGCACAACCACAATTTCAAACAAGACTCAACTAAAATACTACTTCTTCTGTGCCATCCTTGCCCACCCAGACCCAGATTATCCCCCACTCCTCTGAACTCTAGAGCAGCTCATCAATGAGATCATGAACTTCTCATTTCTTATGCACGCAACAGCTTTTAAAAAATGTTTGGTTCTGTGTCACAAGTATATGTTAAAAGATTTCGGAGAAAATACGGACTCAGCCCTTTACTTGTACAAGCTTATAAAAGGAAAAAGGCAAAAAATAGTTTGTTTACTTCAACTAAGAAACTGATGGTATGCTAACTATGCTAATAAGAAATAGATGGATACTAGGAAGAAATAATTGTCTCTGGTAATTTTATCACCAAAGTAAAGATATCTTTTCGGAAAACAAAAGGGAAGTGAATAAAATACCACTAGGTGTCACTGGGGAAAAAGAAGAACCTTAACAACAAGGTTAAAGAAAAGTTAAATTGAAGCTTTACCATAAATGCATTTTTTATGGAAAGGTGAATAGCAGCTTTTGCATCAACAGTTTCAAAGAAAAATAAAGTAAAGAGGAAAGGAGTTTGGCTTCAATATTTCTGAAAGCAGCTGCTGAGACGTATCAGGCCAGAAAATCTCCAGCTGCTGGTTCTGTGAGTAGTGTCCAAAGTTTCACACCCTAAATGCGTATCAGAACTCTGGGAGAATACCAATTTTTAGAAAATGTATTGATTAGAAGTATAGAAGTAGAGACAGAAAATGATATTTCAGTTTTTGAAAGACATTGTAAATTTGAGTTTAGTTCTAAAATTTGTTGTGACATTTTTAACTTGGGGCAAATCACTGTAAAATTATTGCTTTTTTCAGTTTAATTTTCTATACCATGAGAAAACTAATATCGAACCTGCCCATTTATAGATTGTCTGTGAAGATAACATAAGAGTAGGTATTTTTATAAACCATAAATTACTCTTCTAGAATTAATCAACGTTATTGATTATCAATGTTATTGATAATTGTTATTATCAATTTTTCTCATAAGTGTCTTTTCACTTATATATTAAGAAGAGAGGAGTTAATTATTTTAAATTATTTTAATAAGGAAAAATTTCTTTTTGGAAAACAATCCATGTTTGAATCATAAAAATAATGATACTGTAACACACATAATTGAAACCATTTTGAATTCTCCCTCTATTAATTCTACTATTGCCTTCTGGGGGGCTTGTTTCCTTAGCTATGTAGTACTTATTCCTAGTTGTTAAAAGAACCGTGAGTTGGGAACAGAGTTAATTTGCCAGTTGGACAAACTAGGGTTCTAATGCAATATATCAATAAACTGCTGGAATAAGGCAACCTACAGTCCAGAGTATGAATTCCATTTTTGAAGATCTTTAGTGATATTTCCCTCTGGAAAATTATTTTCTAATATTTGTCCAAAGTGCAAAACTCATCCTATCCCCTTATCTAAAGCATTTTTATTTAGTTCCTGGGAATAAGCCAGGGATAACAGCTCTAAAGTTCCTTTTGTGGTTTTTATTAGAAGCAACCTCTGCTACAACTCCTCATCCTTCCTAGGCTCCAGCCATGGGTGCCCTACAATGCACGATTTCCCCAGTGCGTAAAGCTTAATGTTCTGGAACCCATGCTCTCAGGCTTCCAGACATGCTATGCACTTGCTGGACAGGATGGCCTGATGGTCCCATCCCCTCATTTTACAGAAAAGGAAACAAAAAGTATTCATGATTTGCACTGAATGACATAATAAACCAGTAGCAGAAATGCAGTAGAAATGTATATTTTATTTATAAATTATAATTTTTCTTCATGACAAGCCAACTACAAAGCTTCTTTCTTCTAGAGTTATGTTTCTAAGAAACACACAGAAAGTGTGATCTGTCACTCTCCTTCATAAACACCCCAAAAATCTTTTGGCCCTACAGAAACTAACTCCAACCTATTCATCAAGCCTAGTCATGTCATTCATAAATTCATTTAATATATATCAAGGCGCAGGCCAGGCATGGTGGCTCATGCCTGTAATCCTAGCACTCTGGGAGGCCAAGGTGGGCGGATTGCTCAAGGTCAGGAGTTCAAAACCAGCCGGAGCAAGATCATGACCTCGTCTCTACTATAAATAGAAAGAAATTAATTGGTCAACTAAAAAAATATACAGAAAAAATGAGCCGGGCATGGTGGCGCATGCCTGTAGTCCCAGCTACTTGGGGGGCTGAGGCAGGAGGATCGCTTGAGCCCAGGAGTTTGAGGTTGCTGTGAGCTAGGCTGACACCACGGCACTCACTCTAGCCTGGGGCAGCAGAGTGAGACTCTGTCTCAAAAAAAAAAAAAATACATACATACATACACACACACATATATATATATATATATATATATATATCTCAAGGAACAGAATCATCTATCCCAATTCAAAAAAATATTCAATGAGAATCAGCATTTATTTAATAAGCAGGCTTTATAATTCTAGCCCCAATCAATGATGGAAAATGCCATAGATATTTCCTTTTTGTAATTTTTTTTGATTCATTTGTCTTAAGTTGGCTTTGATAGTTTTATTAAGTTAACCTCTTTATTGTTTGTTTCAATTTTTTTCCTCTCACTATTTGATCAGGAGTCTAACAAAGCAGCACAACTGTGTTTAAGTTTTTCTGTTTCCCAAGGAACGACCCATTTAATCATCTTAACTCTTGGAACTCCGTTAAGGTACCAGTAAACAATGTCGTAGCATAGCTTAAAAAGTTAACAAGAATTTTCTACAGGAAATGAAAACAACATGTAAAATGAATTTAAGAAAAGCATATATGTTTTGCTATAAAATTATATCATTTCCACTTAAATATAATTGCATGTGCCTATATATATATATAAAAAAATATATTCATAAAGGAAAAGAGAACAAATTATGTTGCCATTCTAAAAATGTGTATTTCTGCTCTGGTGGTCAAATAAACAAGCAATCTGTGGAGAAAACAGCTTTATTTTTACATCAGTGCCAAAAGTGTCTCATTTGGGAGGCCAATTTGGTACCCTGGAAGAGAAACAATTGCAGTTTAAAAATCTCACTACTCATATACAATGTTTTTGGCCCCTTGAGGAATTACAATTTGCATGTAATGATGCTGAACCTTCTTTACACATCTATTTGAAAATTACCACCTCCACCTTGCATTTTATGCAACAAGGTCTGATTTCAACTTTCCATGTCAGATATTTGTGTATTGTATTCTTCTGATTCCACATGACTATGGTATGGATTTGACAGAGATAAAATATCGCCACTCCTTAAATATTGATCTATCCCTCATTATATTAAAATGGCAATGAATGCAACCAAATTTGAACATTCTAATGAATTTTGGTGAAGGCCACATAAAGTGTGTTTGAAAGATTTTAAGTGTTCTCAACAATTTATGAAGAAGAAAAACAAAAATATTTTCAAGTAAATTGGTAGGACAGTGGATCATGATAGCTTCATCAACATCCTAAAAGAAGAGATTGATTAGTTGAGGGCCAGAGTAAAACAATGATTAACAGTGAGGTAAAGAAACTGCTAAGATTATATTCATAAAAAAACAAAGATAACATGTTACACAGGAATATCTGTGGTTTAAGTTTCCAAAAATTAGCTAAAATATTTTAAACAGCAAAACTTTGACCATATTAAAAACTCTGGTATTATCTCAAGAAAATTATAAGCAGTTTAAAATAAATGATGGTCACCAGGCTCCATTTTTTAAAGAATTAACAATCAATCACCAGTAGCAGGTACAACACAAGAAATTTTCAAGGTGAGGCAGAGTTAACCACCACATCTCATTTTCTGACACCTAGGACTGAATGCTCACTGCCTCTTAGTCTGACGTTAAGCACTGAGAACCTTCCTTCTTCCTCCCATGTTAAGTCAAAGGGAAAACATTACCAATTATTGCAATGTGTACAACATCCATCTTCATTTGCTCAGTGTTCACTTGGGGAATGCCATTCTAGTCAACATCATCATCATGCATTATCACTGCATCAGCACTGGCATAGCCATAAAGCAATATCATCGTGTCTTTATCCTAGAAAGAGTATCCTGGATGCAATCCTAAGTGCTTAGGTTTGCTGTGTTCCTTTTTCACTCTTTAGTTATCCTATAAAAACATCACACCATTACACATTCATATATGCAAATTATTGAACATGAACTGCGTTTGAGTTCCCACCAAAGATTGTTAGAGAGTCATAAAATCAGGGATCTTCTGCAGGAAGGATTACTAACAATATCAAGGATACAATTAATTCTGAGGCACTGACAAAGCAGAGGGAAGCATAAACCACAAATGCAGACAAGCTCTATATCTGATCACATCAGCTATACAGAAAAGAGTTTTCTTGTTCATGAAATGTCTCCACTTTATATAATATTACAACAAGTACACAGCTTCAATGATATTTTCCACAGAGTAAGCCCCATAAGTCCATAGATTTTATTTTTGGTTGCTATAAGCTAGAGGTTAGCAAACTTCAGATGTACCTTGTTTTTAATGGCAAAATCCCATGTCTGTCATTAAAACTATATGGGATTTTGGGCTAATACTTCATTGCACTAAGCCTTATTTCCTTCATACATCAAATATAACTCTGCAGACTTATGATTAGATAAGATAATCCCTGTAATATACTTAACGGAGTGCTTGAAGCATAGGGAACATTCAATTAAGTTTGCTGTTGTTCCAACTCTGGTAGTTCCCTATTGTCACCTCTTGAGAGTCTTTCCTCTAAAAGCAGGGCCCTTACAATGTAGATGGGGATTATTTTCTATTATATTTAATTTAATATCTTTTATTGACAATGTTTCATAGAAAAACACTAGAATTAGAAAGAAAAACTGTTCTACATTGGGAGGTACAAAACATCTAAAAATGCATGATCACATTATATTTTTCAACTTAACTACACATACTGACCCGGGGTTTCAAGTTTTACTTACCGAATTTACCTTTGCATCCAACTCCTGTTGAAGGTGATCCCCTTCTTTTGCTGCATTGACCATTGATGAAGCAAAGTCCATTTGTCATTCTTCCTAGGATAACTGCTACAGTTCAAGGTCAAAACTTCACTCCCTAAAACTACCTGATACCGACCAGGCGCCGTGGCTCACGCCTGTAATCCTAGCACTCTGGGATGCCGAGGTGGGCGGATCACTCAAGGTCAGGAGTTCTAAACTAGCCTGAGCAAGAGCGAGACCTCGTCTCTACTATAAATAGAAAGAAATTAATTGGCAAACTAAAAATATATAGAAAAAATTAGCTGGGCATGGCTGCGCATGCCTGTAGTCCCAGCTACTCGGGAGGCTGAGGCAGAAGGATCCTTTGAGCCCAGGAGTTTGAAGTTGCTGTGAGCTAGGCTGACGCCACGGCACTCTAGCCAGGGCAACAAACAACAAAGTGAGACTCTGTCTAAAAAAAAAAAAAAAAAAAAAAAAAAACTACCTGATACCCTTAATAAGGGTTGTTTCTCTTTGCCTGGGTCTCAGGCTTATAGACACCTATGTACTGCCTTCTTATCGGCCCAAATCCCTGTCCAGTCCAAAAGAGGTTTTCTCTCATTTTGTAATCCCCTTCTGTAGCTTCACTTTATGTACAGAAACAGTCTCTTATAAGTTGCTGCTTGCAGATTTCAAGTCATTGTGGCTGACTAACACAAATCATCTACCCCTTTAATTTTTCAATCTGTATCAAACACTCTTTTCTATTGTGCCCTTTGAATCAGCCATCATCTATACACCCATATCCCAGGACCAGATAACACTCTTCTGTTAAGGCATCCACAAATTTTAGGAAATTTTTATATGTTTATATAAGTTTATATTATTACAGTTTTATCCCATAGTTTCAAGGTGTCAAAACACTTCCAAAAGATTTTATAACATGAATGATAAGTGTAAACAATAACTTGCTATTAGGGTATAGAGATGATGCAAACAAAAATAAAATTGCTCAATGTTATTTCCTATTAGCATTAATTTGAGTCTCCTTTAAGGTATTGGATTACAAAGAAATTCCCTTCTCCACTATCTCCTTTTGCTCTAAATATACAATGAAATGCTACGGGAGGACAAATGCAAAAGGAGGATAATATCCAATGTACTTAAAGTTAACTCACTCATCTCTTCTGGTGTCTGAGGTTCCAAAAATCTTACAGATGTCCTAGCTCTACCAATGACAAACACTTTCTGATGTATATTCTTTTTATCATTCCTGGTTGGTTACTAATATTGTGCCAGTTCATTCTCCAATTCGATGCTGTAATACTATAAACCATCTCTCTTTTAATATATCATGGCAAGTAAAATTAATCTCTTGCCTTCCCATTGGACCCCTGTGAGTTGCAAAGTACCTAGTGTGTCTCATGTCACTGGAATGTACCAATCTCTCTCTTGTTTGGCAAGTATAATCTCCAGCCAGCTATTTTTCCCCTCCAAATAGAATATTAGGAGCAAACATCAGGGAAGTTTCTGAATCTGGAGCAAGCACAATATTATATTCTTCAAATGAGGTCCTAATGTGATTTAGCATTCTTGAAAATTCTTCCCAAAACTAGGGAGTAAGGAAAGAATAGGGTTGCTCTCTCTTTCTCTTTTCTCTCTTTTGAAAATTTTAGGAGACGATTGCAAGGAAAATTATAGACCTTCTGCTTAAGACTCTGTGTCAACTATTTTATCCCTTTCTCATTCATCTTAAATATACATGTATACATTGGCACATCCAGAGTAATATGCATAGTATTGATCATAATATTTTTTCTACTTCTTTTACAGAGCAGTTAATCTCTCCAAGAGGTAGTCACCCATACAGTCTTCACAAGGTCCTGGAGCAGTTTTAACTTTTGATTTTGATATTGGTCCCAGGAACTACAAAGTGAAGTATAATGGTTGGAATAGTACTTGAAATACTCTAACATCGGCTATACCAATGAGCTCTATTATGATACTATAATTATTTTATTCATATTCATGAGTATTAGAAATGCTCATAGCCTTCAAAAATTGATTACATGAAATAAATGACCCCACAATGTACATGTAACCCTAAAACAGAATTGTCGGGAATTTGTTTATTAATAGCTTTGTGTAACCATGTACATCTAGCAAGAAAATCATGGAATAAATAACCGCAACCCTAACCCCAACTCTAACCCAGACTGATGATCAGCTGTCATCTTTGGCCTATCTTAAGCCAAGCAGAAAAGTATAAGCAGCATCAATCACTGCTAAGGCTATATTAGATAAGTTTTTTTAAAAAAACAAAAAATTAAACACAATTATCTAAAAATTTCTAAATGTATTAAGTATGTCAATTGCAGATGAGTCTTTACGATCCTAAAACAGAATGATAATAATTATTCACTTAAATATTTACTGAGCATGCACTATATCCCAAGCACTGTCATACTTATTAGGGGTAGGGTAATAAGTGACAATTTCTGACTTCACCATAACCTCCTCTTAGCATTCAAATTTCAACATGTTTCAAAAAAATATTAAATATCAGCTTAATTTTCTTCCTTTAAAATAGAAGACATAGATAAGAAAGCTTGTTTAAATATGTATTTTGAATCCTGTCCTTGAATGACTAAAAAATACTAATATTGGAATTTCTTTTATATACCATGACCGTAACTAAGTAGAAGTGCTTCATGGTTGCGTAATACTATACAACTATTTAAAATCAAGGGAGTTTGGGCTGGACTATTTATATTTCTAATCAAATCTCTAGCTTTGATCCTGCTGAGTCCAACTTTATTTGGAGTCCCTGAAAAGACCCCTTAGAATAGCATATCTATGTCATGTAGTCATGAGTTTCTACTACATTATACGTCATTTAAATTTTTATATTCACATTTTAATGGGGAACTTTCAGCATAAAAGCCACAGCACTCAAATTATTACTGTGAATACCAAATTATTCATATTAGCATATTCATGTCAATAAATTATCTTATTTTTCAACCCAAATCATTTTCAATTAATCTCTCATCAGGGCAATCAGAACTGTTTTGTCATTCTAGAATTAAAGGATTGGCAATGTATTCTCCATTTCTATTACATTTTCGTCATCCTTGCATTTAACATTTCTTTTGAAATGTTATAACCACAGCAGAACAAATTCATAGAGTTGAGGAAATCAAGCAGTGTTGATACGAAATCGTCTGTCTAATTCAAGAAAATAATCCCTGATGAACCAAATGCTCTTTTATTATCATCTAATAAATGTTTTGCCCAATCCTGCCTATATTTTGCAAGCAATTAAATAATTTCATACTTTTTTTTCTTTAAAGCACTTTCCTAGCCATGGCACTATTGACATTTTGGACCAAATAATTTTGCGGTAGAGGACAATTCTATACATTGTCAGATGTTTTGAAGCATCCCTGGTCTGCGTGGTATTTCAGTAATACCTGTCCAGTTATGACATTTGAAACTGTCTAAAGAATTGGCAAACGTCCTAAGGGAAAAAATCACCCATGTTTGTATTATAAATAAATTTAGTAAAATGCAACATAATGAAAATGAAAAACAAGAATTATTTAGTCATTCAGTCATATTGTGATTGAATAACCACTGTATGCTAAGCATTGAGGAAGATACTAAGATGCATAAGATCTTCCAGAAAGAAAAGGAATACCAGGAGACTTAAGCCTGCATCACACATGATGTCTTATATTCTCAGGAAGAGTCCAAGGAGCTTAAATTCTACTTAGAACATGGGAACTTAGGTTCGAGCCCACGGAGATTTTAGTTGCTCACTCTCTGTCAGTGGCACTCTTTAGATGTGTTCCATGTGTTATCCCAAATCCTGTAAAACCACACATCCATTTCTTTATTATCCAAAAATAGAATTGGAGAGGAGTGCTCAAAGACACCAAAGTTTCTGGCAGTGTCACCTCATGTCTTCTACTTCCACTAATCTTTTGCAGAATAATATGATGATAGCTAAATAAGTCTAAATATATTTGAATATTATTGGTGCAAGACTTCTTTGCTAAATTACATAAAACCACTTTAAATATGTTTTCCTCATCATTTACGGCACCCTGACTTGCTTTTGTTATTCAGTATACTGTTATAGAGAAATATATGTATATGTGATAAACCATATTAACAGTTATTTAAATAGTTTATGATATACAATAAATCAGTAGTAATAAAGTTTTCTAAGAGAATTTTTTAAAAGTAGAACATAAATATTTTTCAAACTCTTTAAAAAAACAATTTGTTCCAACTTTTCTTATATAATTTTTTCCTCGGAAATTAGCTTTAATTTGTGACTATGCAGAGTTGCGACTGGTTTTCAGGATTATTTTACAGGAGCAAATTGCTTACCATGAAAAAAGAATCAAAGTGATACTTGCAAATCAAATAAAATATTTTAAAATGACAGGGTAATAGTTTTCAAGCATACTTTCTAAATTAGGGCATTTCTATCTTGATTTTACACTCCCTAACAATCATTGGAATGAGCTTCGTAAATGGCATAGCAAGATCCTATTTTGTGAAAATGTCTGTCTTGAGCACAGGGAGTGATACAAGTTTCACCTATTGTCATAAAAATTTCTTCGGGCTGTGATTTGATTAGCTTATGATCCTTTTGGTTGCCATGTTCCAAATGCAAATTAAAGATATAAATGTATTATGTATTCATCAATAATTGATATGAAAATCAACTAACATGTTACTGCTGAATATCCTTGTTTTAATACAGACTGAATAGATTTCCTGGAATCCCGTGCATTTTAAGGATAATCTATTCATATGTTTGGAATGTAAAACTACAGCATTTATTGTCAGATCATACAATTGTTGAACTTTATAGCCAGATTTTATTAATGCTTTGAAAATCATCTACTTGATCTAAACTTATTCTTATATTGACTAATGCAGATTAATATTATATTAATTTTATTTTACTGCATAGCAATTACCACAAACTTAGTGAGTTAAAAACACACACATTTATTATCTCACAGTTTCCGTGGGTCAGGAGCCTAGGCACAGCTTATCTAGGTTCTTTGCTCAGAGTCTCACAAAGTTGCAATTGGTGTTGGTCAGAACTGTGATCCCATTGAAAGCTCCAGGCCCTCTTCCAAGTTCACTCGATTGCTGAAAAAATCCAGTTCCTTGAAGTGGTACTGAGACCCTCAGCTCATAGAAGCTGTCCATAGTTCCCTGATGTGGTGGTTAATTTTGTGTATCAATTTGGCTTGGCCATGGGGTCCAGACATTTTGTCAAGCATTATTCTGAATGTTCCTATGAAAATATTTTTAGATGAGAGTAACACTTAAATCCATGAATTTTGAGTAAAGCAGATTGCTCTTCATAATATGTGTGGGCCTTATCTATTCAGCTGAAGTCCCGAATAGAACAAAAAACTGACCTCTCCTGAGTAACAGGCAATTTTGCCATCCTGATGGCCTTTAGATTTGAACTGCAACATCAGCTCTTCACTAGGTCTCCAGGCCGCTGGCCTACTGTGTAGAATTTGGATTTGCCAGCCTCACAACTCAGCTGCATCATTGTGTGAGCCAATTACTTAAAATAATCTTTGCATCTATATACAAACATACACACACACACACATTCTACTGGTTCTGCATGTCTGGAGAAGCCTAACTGATATACCTGCCATGTGGCCCTCTGTGCATCATGGAAGTTGAGGTTTTCAAGGGCAGCAGGAGAACATGTCCTATCCAGTTGGGTAAGCTTGAGTCTTACACAACATACTATAATCATGGGAGCTTCATCCCATCACCTTTGTGGTATTTGACTGGTTAGAAGCAAATTGTAGTTCTACTAATACTCAAGTGGAGGGTCATCAGCTCTAAACTAATGCTAATTCTATGAGATTCAAAATGTCACCGTGGTTCACCATTAATTTCAGGTTCTTATCAACTGAACACATATTCCTCCTCATTTCTGGAGAAATAATTTAAAGGACTGCAATGAGATTGCAAAGTAGAGGGGAAAACCCACTTTCCCTATGCATACATGGAGGCAGTATGTTTTCTCTTATAATACTCTATTTCTAATCTTAAATGAAATTATTTAAAGTAGTACATAGCTATTTATTTCTCTCATAGATCAGATAATTGCTTTTACTTCTTATCTCTTCCTTATTCTTCAAAGATTTGGTGGACAAAGAAAGTATGCATGCATTTGTCTACTCAAGGCATTTACCACAACTGAGAATTATTGCACCTTCCTGGTGAACCCTTGAGAACAACCTGCTACAAGGCTTCAAACTGACACCTTCAGTGTCAGTTCCACTGAATGGTATAGATTTTTGCTGATTTCTGAAGCTCTTCAGAGAAAGAGGGTAAGAATCTATGAAGAAAATCTTTGAAACAGAGAGCAGGGTGCTGGGTAAGTTCCCTGTACTGAGGAGACAAAAAGGATCAAGGATCAACTAATGACAAGGGTAAGATGAAACATCTCATGTTCTCAATTGAAAGCCTAAAAGGTAGAGGGTAGCAGCAAGAATAAAACTGAGAGTGAGTCTTACAAAATCTGCAAACCACAATTCAGGTAGGTTAGTCCCTGATTAGATTGAAACAATTTTCCCACTTTATCTTTGTGGTTAAACAGTCTTTGAAGGAAAATAACATGATTCAAAGCATTTACAAATTTTTCTACAAAATCTCTTACATCTTATTAACGATTGCCAAGAATCCCAAGAAATAAGATCTGAATACAAAATATGGAAAATAAAAATAAATACAATTTTTTTAACAAAATTAAACTACATCCACAGATAAATCCAAATTGGGAAACATAAGTCATAGCTTAAAATAATAGTGATTATGACTCTCATATTTTCCTAAAAGAAAAAAAAAAGAAAAAAAAATAATAGTGATTAATAGGTTCAAGAAAATATATGATCACATAAACAATGCATAAGAGAAACAGAATTGTAAATAAATGAAATAAAGAGAATTCTAAGATGGGCACAGTAGTACACACCTGTAGTTCTAGCTACTCCAAGGCTGAGCTGGGAGGATTGCTTAAGGCCAGAAGTTTGAGGCTGCAGTACGCTATGACCATGCCTATAAATAGCCACTGCACTCTAGCCTGGATAACAAAGCAAGACTTTGTCTCTAAAAAATTAAAATAAATTAAACAACACACACCAAGGGCTGCAATGAACATACCTATAGTAAGGAGGAGGAAAAATGATTTTGCTTACTACAGCAAAGGACAATATGATCAAAAAGAAGTATAAATCTTCTCAAAAACGGATAGTTCTTAGGTTTTATGGTTTTAATCTTAGAAAGAATTACTGAGATTTTGTATAGTAAGCAAGTGCTAGAGAAGTCAGTGAACTTATTTTTTTAAATCTGTGAGTGCATACTGACAATGTTACTGTTAATTCAGGTTTTCTGTGGTCTAATCTTAAAAATATGGTCCTGAACAAACTGGTATAAAAGGAATTGGAACTCCATGTTGTATATCATGCTTTGGTTTGGTGTAGTTAATCAGTTTTGAGAGTCTGAGTACAGTCCATTTTTCAAGCTGTGATTTCTGGTTTAATTCTCAGTGTGGACCAAAGTAAAGAAAAACAAGAAGAGCAAGAAAAAGAATCCAAATGAAATGACGATGTTATGAAATAATAATGGGAAATGTCCTAATGACTTCCAGGTTTACAGCTTTGCTGTCAGGATAAAGAAGTCAAGGATAAAATCATAGAGATAATCATTAGTTTTTAGAATTTTAATTTTTACATTATTAATTATGGAACATTCAGGTGGTAATCGTGATTAAGCATCTGGTTCTTTCTATATAATATCTTGTCCTGGGGAAGTCAGGAATACAGATTTAATTTAAATGAGAATTCCTTATTTTAGCCAAATAGCAATTTTCTGTACTTAGTTTTTCAATAAACTATTTTTTTTCATGTTATACAGTGATTATCAGTAGTTCAATGTAAATTTGAATACTTTAAAAAAATCTATAAACTTGCTTTATATCTATTCTTTTAATAATGACACACAAAATAACAAAGTTTGTATATACATTGTAGAAAAGATGAAATGATCTAGATATGATAGATTCTTCCAGTCTTTTTAGATGTTTTAAATAATTCCTAAATTTTGTTTACTTGATTATAAAGTGTCCTGTGGGGTTTTGATAATGATGTAAATCTGTAAGACTAAGGATGACATGCTGAGTTATTAAATTAGCCTGTAAATTAAATTTTCAGTATACCTTAGTTTGACTTTGGCAAAACATAAGTTTGTTAAGCTCAGAAGTACATTCAAGTACATTTAAAAGGGTTTAATATTTCTTTGAGAATAGGAAAGTACATACATAGGTTTACATTCCCTTTTTTAAGAACTTGAAAATCAGTATCCACTTATGACTTAAATTGACTTCTTATCTATGTTAATAAGAAGCAGCATCACTAAAAATTGTGTGACTAATAATCTTTAAGAGTAGAAATCTCTTCACTATTTAGGTTTAAACATATTTAATGAAGGCTATGGACAGTTTACATATTATGATTATGTAAGACACTCCTTCTATTTAATTCTATTTTCTATTTTGAGTTTCTATTCTTTTTTCATTTCTTAAATTTCTGCCCTCATTTTCTTATATCATTTGTTATACTTTTTAAAAAAAAAATGTATCCTATTTTAATTTCACTTCAAGTGATAGTCAACTATCATTTACTGAATGTCCACTGTATGGAACCATGTGCAGGGGTCACGGATGGAAGATATAAGAAAAAGGAGTTGCTTTTAATGAACATATGAAGTAGTTGTACATAAACACCATGGGCTTCAGAGCTTCCTTCACATGCTCACAATGCAGAGTATAAATGAGTTCAAATATACAAGGTGAGAACTACCTCATGAATGCCTGAAGCATCCAGAAGGAGTGTGTGAAGAGTTAGAAACATCTGATTAAAAAAAAAAAAGAAAAGAAAAAAGAAAAGAAAAAAGAAATTCTTGGAGAAATTCAAAGGGAAACTGGATTTTAAACAAGGAGACAGAAGAATATGAAGTGGGACAAAATCACATACACCAGAGTGCCTAGCACTGTTTCCCAATTGCCATCTGTTTGTTGAATTAGTTGCAGGTTGGAATGAGCAAGTGATATGCAGGCAAAGTCGGTCAAGTGAGGCTGCTGGGAGCAGGAAGTCTACAATGGAAAAAACAAAAATTCTGAGATGAGGTTGAGGAAATTTTGGAAAAATTCTGAAATGTGAGAAAGATGGGAATGCATTTTGTGTTATAAAGAATCAAATGAGGAATATTATGAAAGTAGTACGTGAAGTAGATGATTCACAAGCAATGGACATTCCCAGGGTAATCTATACCTAAAATGCTATAATTCTGATGGAAAATATTCTGTGAAGCTAGATGGTAACAACTTGATTTTATAGTTGGATTAAAACATAGTAGCATAAGTAGTAGGTTGGGTAAAAGAAACAGAAAGTGTTGGATCAAATATAATTTCAACTAAAACTATCATTATTAAGAATAAGCATAAAGTTATATTGAAAACAAAGCAGGACAAGCAATAGTATTATGAGTCTAATAATGGCAATATGTGTGTAACAACCATATATATGATAATATTGAAAAAATTATAATAGTTTATGAGGGTAAAGGTAATGTAAGCTTCCTAATATTTATGCAATGTATTTAAGTGCCAAAATAATTACACAAGGACTACATGAACTGCAGCAATTAAGCAAACTCAGTCTTATACACAAATTGCCCATTCATAGGTTGCTACAACCTGTGAAAGATGGTGAAGATTTGAATTGAAATTGTAGTTATAGAAAGAAGTGGGCAGATTTAAAAGATGATAAATACTTTTTTTGGACACAAACTAACAAATGATAAGTTGCTGATTTGAGGCAGGTACGTGACAGATTAATGATGGATAGTACCTAGCTTACCACTGGGATTCTGGATGGGTTCCTGTGTAATCACTGAGGTCGGGTACATATGCAGCCAGGTTTGTAGAGGGAGCATTCAGAAGAACAGTAGTTGGTTTTGACTTTCCTTTTGATTACTTTCCTTCCTAAAATAAGCAGCAACATTCTTTTTATGGTACAGTTAACAGTGATAATGAAAAATTGGGTACAATGGTCTGGATAAGGAACAGAAATATGTATTTGTAAAGCAACTACAAATGGATTGTAAATGAGATCATTCAAAGGGAGAGCACAGTGTAAATCAAGAAAAGAACTCAAAGACTCAAAATACAAATCTGAAAACTTACAGCAAAAGTTGAAGATTTAGCCGGATAGCTGAGAAAAGATGTATCTAATGGTTCTGCTATTGTTTTCCAGTTTTGAGGATAATATTATACTATCCAATCAATATCTCACCAAATTTACTCTTTGTGTCCTAAGGCAAATGTGATACAGAATGCTTCACCCAAATCATAGCTTAATAAGCCAACACTGATTACCAGATATTTAGTGAACACTACTATATTTCAAGGAATTTTTCTAGGCTCTGTGAATATAATGTTGCATAGAATAAATACAAATTTTGCTCTTATAAAGATCAGTAAATAAATGATAAATATATAAACATGTATTTATAAATATATAAACAAATATATAAAATAATGTTAGGTAATGATAAGTACTACAAAGAAAAATACAGCAGTGTGAGTAAGTACAGAAAATGGGAAAGACATGCTATTTCATGGCAATGATGTGAAAATCGCCTTTGAATGTGTGGCATTTGTATAAAGAATTTAAAGTATGGAGAGAGAAAACATACCAATATTGTAGAGACACCTGTGTAGGAAAGGGACGAGCATGTGAAAATTTCTTGAGATAGAAATGTACTCGGCATATTTGAGAAGTAAGAAGGTCATTGAATTTGGATCATCTTGTACAAAGGAAACGGCTTCGCTGGTGGAAAAGTAAAGTTTTATAGATGATGAGGGAATTTTGTATTTAAGTAAAACTATGTTGGAAAGCCAATGAAGAGGCTGAGAGAGGAGAACAACAGTATTTGATTCCTATTCTTAAGGGAATATCCAGCCAACCATATGGAAAAGTGCTTTGACTTGGTGGCAGTGCAAGCTAGGAGGATAGTTACATGACTATTGCAAAGGGAAATGATATAAAAGAAAACCCTTTTATGATGAGAACACTTAACAAAATAGGCATAGACTGGACTTGCATGAAAAGGATAAAAAGCCATATATGACAAATCCACAGCCAACATTGTACTGGGGAAAAATTGAAAGCATTCCCACTTGGAACTGGAACCAGACAAGGTTGCCCTTTATCACTGCTTCTATTCAATACAGTGCTGGAAGTCCTAGCCAGATAATTCAGAAAAGAGAAGCAAATCAAGGGCATCCAAATGAGAGTAGAAGAGACCAAACTATCTCTCTTTGCTGACAATATGTTCTTGTATCTAGAAAAATCCAAAGATTCTTCCATGAGACTACTGGAATTGATAAACAAATTCAGCAAAGCCTCAGGTTAAAAAACCAATGTACACAAATCAGTAGCTTTCCCATATGCCAACAACAGTCAAACTGAGAACCAAATCAAAGACTCAATACCCTTCACAATAATAAGAAAGAACATAAAATACTTAGGAATACATATAACTAAGAAAGTAAAAGACCTCTGCAGGGAGAACTACAAAACACTGAGGAAGGAAATAGCAGAGGATGTAAATAGGTTGAAAACCATGCCATGCTCATGGGTTGGCAGAATTAACATTGTTAAAATGTCTCTAGTATCCTAAGTGACGTACACATTCAATGCAAACCCTATTAAAATACCAACAGCATTTTCACAGATCTAAAAAAAAAAATAATTCTGAGCTTCATATGGAAAAAGAGAAGACCCTGAATAGTAAAAGCAGTCTTAAGCAAAAGGAACAAATTGGGAAGCATCAGTTCACCAGAAGTCAAGCTATACTACAAGGCTACAGTAATTAAAACAACATGACACTGCCACAAGAGCGGAGACATAGACCAATGGAATGAAACTGAGAACCCAGATATAAAACTACCTCATATAGCCATCTAATCTTTGACAAAGCAGACAGAAACATAAAATGGGGAAAAGAATCCTTATTCAATAAATGGTGCTGGGAAAACTGGACAGCCACATGTAGAAGATTAAAACAGAATCCGCACCTTACACCTCTCAAAAAATCGACTCAGAGTGAATAACAGACTTAAACCTAAGGCATGAAACTATAAGAATTCTAGGAGAAAATGTTGGAAAAACTCTTATAGACTTTGGGCTAGGCAAAGAAATTATGAAGAAGACCCCAAAGGCAATCACAGCAACAATAAAAATAAATAAAATGGACCAGAGCAAATTAAAAAGCTTCTGCACAGCCAAGGAAACTGTCACAAGAGTGAACAGAAAACCTACAGATTGGGAGAAAATATTCACATATTACACATCCGATAAAGGGCTAATAATTACAATCTATGTAGAACTCAGGAAAATCAGCAAGACAAAATCAAACACCCCTATCAAAAAGTGGGCAAAGGAAATGAACAGAAACTTTTGGAAAGAAGATAGACTAATGGCTAATAAACATATGAAAAAAATCTCAACATCTCAAATCATCAGGGAAATGCCAATCAAAACCACAAAGAGATATCATTTATCTCCAGTGAGAATGGCCTTTATCCAAAAGTCCTGAAACAAGAAATGTTGGCCTGGATGAGGAGAGATAGGAACACTCATACTCTGATGGTGGGACTGCAAACTAGCACAACCTCTGTGGAAAGCAATATGGAGATACCTCAAAGAGATACAAATGGAACTACCATTTCGTCAAGCAATCCCATTACTGGGCATCTACCCAAAAGAACAAAAGCCATTCTACAAAAAAGACATCTGCACTAGGATGTTTATAGCAGCACAATTCACAATTGCAAAGGTGTGGAAGCAACCCAAGTGCTTATCAATACATGAGTGGATTAACAAAATATGGTATATGTATACTATGGAGTTCCATTCAGCCACAAAAAACAATGGTGATCTAGCACCTCTTGTATTATCCTGGATAGAGCTGGAGCGCATTCTACCAAGTAAATTATCCCAAGAATGGGAAAACAAGCATCACACGTACTCACCATCAAATTGGTTTTAACTGATCAACACTTAAGTGCACATTAGTAATAACATTCATTGGATGTTGGGTAGATGGGAGAGGGGAGGAGGGGATGGTATAATCACACCTTATGGATGCAGTGTGCACTGTCTGGGGGATGGACATGCTTCAAGCTCTGACTTGGGGGGGCAAAGGCAATAGACATAATCTAAACATTTGTACCCCCATAATATGCTGAAATAAAAAAGAAAGAGAAAATAAAAATATTAAAGAATATATGGTAAAATTTAATGCATTCATTTTCTATTTTTGCCCTAAAAATTACCCCAATCTTAGTGATTTGAACCAACAAAAATCTATAGTTTTTTATTTTCATTTTTTTTCTGTAGCTCAGAAATTTCACATGAGTCACATTGAGCTACAATCACAATATCAGCAGAAGTTAGTTCTTTACTGGAGTCTTGAGGGCAGAATTCCCTTCCTGCTCAAATAAATTGTGGACAGAACTTAGCTCCACGTGGTTGTATTCCTGAGGTCCTGGATTTCTTGCTGTGTTCCAGGGATTATTCTCATCTTCTCAAGGCCACTTGCATTCCTTGGCTCCTAGCTTTTGTCTTCAAAGCCTGCGAAGACAGGTCTAGTCCTTCTCATGCCTTCTGTCTTTTGTCACTTTTTTGCTGCATGTCTTTCGCTGATGAATGCGCCCCCTTCCTCTGATTTTAAAGGCCCATGTGATTACATTGAGCCCACGTGGATTGTCAAGAATAACTCTACTTTGAGATTAGTCTAGAATAACTCTATTTTGAGGTCAGCTGATTACCAACATTAATTCCATTTACAAAGTTCCTTTTGCTATATAAGTAACATATTTACAGTAGTAACAACAAAAAATGAGGGTCATGAAAGCCAAAATATCCTGCCTACTATATATGATCAGCCTGACAAGTAATTACTAGTATTTAAATATCTGCGACCTATATAAAACTTTTTATAATAATAAGAATAAAAGAAATAATAGTAAAGAATTATAGCTCATTAAGTAAAATTGCTTTATAAACTAATTTAACTGCCATATGAAATTGGTGCTATTCTTCCCATTGCATGAATATTTTTGTACGAAAGAAATACAAAATTTTCTCATTCTAAGGTGTTTTTTTCCCAAATAATGTATACAATATTCTCTCCACTCTTCCCTGACCAACATAAAATAAAGATTCCTTATATTTACTCATCACTTGCCTCCTAAGTAGAATTTCATACTTATTAATATTTTGCTTTTCCATACATTGATAAGCATTATTATTGTGAAGTAACTGCCCAGTCAGATTCTATATTTCTCAGCCCCTTTCATATGGGTGGGTCAGGTAATGACTTATCACCAAGAGATGTAAGATAACTGAAAACAGACAACCTACAGAATGGAAGGAAATATTTGAATGCTACACATCCGATAAAAGACTGATAAGAAGAATCTATATACAACTCAGGAAAATCAGCAAGACAAAATCAAACAACCCTATCAAAAAGTGGGCAAAGGACATGAACAGAAACTTTTGGAAAGAAGATAGACTAATGGCTAACAAACATATGAAAGAATGCTCAACATCTCAAGTCATCAGGGAAATACGAATCAAAACCACAGTGAGATATCACTTATCTCCAGTGAGAATGGCCTTTATCAAAACGTCCCAAAACAAGAAATGTTGGCCTGGATGGGGAGAGATAGGAACACTCATACACTGATGGTGAGACTGCAAAGTACTACAACCTTTGTGGAAAGTAATATGGAGATACCTCAAATAGCTACAAGTAGAACTACCATTTGATCCAGCAATCCCATTACTGGGCACCTACCCAAAGGAACAAAAGATATTCTGTAAAAAAAGACATCTGCACTAGAATGTTTATAGCAGCACAATTCACAATTGCAAAGATGTGGAAACAACCCAAGTGCCCATCAGCACATGAGTGGATTAATAAAATGTGGTATATGTATACCATGGAGCTCTCTTCAACCACAAAAAAACAATGGTGATCTAGTACCTCTTGTATTATCCTGGATAGAGCTGAAGTCCATTCTACTAAGTGAAATATCATAAGAATGGAAAAACAAGCAGCACTTGTACTCACCATCATATTGGTATTAATGGATCAATTCTTAAGTGCACATATTAAGTTGTAACATTCATCAGCTGTAGGACAGGTGGGAGAGGGGAGAGGGGATGGGTATATACACACCTAATGGATGCAGTGTTCACTATCTGGGGGATGGACATGCTTGAAGCTCTGATTCAGGCAGAGTAAAGGCAATATATGTAACCTAAATATTCATACCTTTGTAATATGCTGAAATAAAAAGATAAATACATAAAGTAAAAAAGAAAGAAAAAATTAAGCTGTTTTCATATACAGTGATTACAACTGATTTTATATTATTTTATTTTTTATTATGTGTCTTTCATTGTTGTGGCCTTGCATTTATTTAATAATCCCTCTGTGCCCTCCTGTCTATTTCTTTTTCTCCATTCCTTACTTCTCTAGGAGAAGGAAAGAGAGCTGTTTGGTAGACCTGGAATTAAGTTGTGTAAATTCAATGAGTTTATATAAACGTTTAGTAAAATATCTGGCATACAGTATTTGCTCAATAAATATATTTAAATACATTGAATATTCACCTCTGTATTGTTATTGTTCACATAATCTCATAAGAATTTTGCATAATCTTCAAGCTTTTCAACATTATCAATTATAGAGTTTATGAATGTTTATTTAGAAACTACTTGTCTTATATATTTATGTCATATTCATTGGAGAGATGAGATATTTTTCACTTTAGTAAATGTCATAGAATTATGTTAAATCATAACCTGGCTAAATTGACCCGCTGTATTCAAAAATTCTCATGCAATAAGCTATTTTTCAGCAACTGGTTTAACAATAATGGGCTCTGAATTCAGACTTCCAGGACTTGAATCTGTCAATTATTAGCTATTCCAGTTTGAATTCTTAATATCCCTGTTGCTCAGGTCTTATCTGAAATATAGGGGAAAAATGCCTCACAGAAATGTTGTGAAATTAAATACCAGAATTCATTGAAAGCAGTTATTCAATCACATTATATGTGCTGAAAACAATTTATCAATGTGCTTAAGGTCATTTCCTTATAAAGCTGTTAAGCACAAAGAAATAAATGAGTAAGAAATAAGAAAGAAAATATATTATTACTTTAAATGCATTCTTTGTTTAATAAAGCAATTTATTTCAGAATAAAATACATTTAAAATTTTTATTTGTATTTAATTATCTATTGGTAATCTTTCTGCGATGCTTCCCACATATATCCTCTGCTAAACGTTCCCCATTTGCTATAGCTACTCTTTAAGTATTTTGGTAGTTCAGCCATGAGATCTAATTTGAAGACTGTCATTTTCTTATTCTGACCATTATTTCACTACTATTCTGTGTATAATATGAAATCAGTGAACATTCTCAATGCTACTAAGAACATACTTAAAATGCAGCTTGAATTGCTTCTTCATAAACTTAGTTGGTAGTCACTGCAAGTGAAAAGGTCTATAAAACGGTTTCATTCATTCCACTATCAACATAATCTCTAGAGTTAAACACAGAAAAGTATTAAAATACATACACACAAACACACACACATAAAATGAGCGCTGTTGAGATTCTCATAGGGTAGATAGATGCAGACAAACATAAATAATGCAGAGATACCATCTCTACAGTAAAATGAACATCAAAAGATGTGAAGTCAGTTACCCTTGAGGGACAATGAAACTGTAGGTAGCCTGAAATATTTAAATTAAATCACGTTGTAATATGCAGTATACTCCCTGAGAGAAATAACTGAAGAGAAATTAGCTCTTTTAGTCCTTTAGGATACTGTTTATTATGTAACTGAATTAAAAACATATTTATAGGAATATATGTGTGCATGTATATATATATATACATATAAGAATGGATATTTTAGTTTATATCACTGTCATAAATTACCAAAAATTTAGGGGTCTCAGAAAACATAGATCTATTATTTCACAGTTTTATAAATCAGAAGTACAGTAGCAACCTTAATTCCATCTTCAAAGTCTATTTTGACATGGAAGGTTAACATATTCATGTATGTAATATCAAGAGGTAAAGGCCACATATGTCAAAATCCTAGCTACCATAGCAGATGAATCTTAATCTTTTATATACATATTCAAAACCTATTTTATAAAGTATAAATTGTATGACAGGCAACATGCTAAGAATTTTACCCTCAATTAGTTGATTTAATGCTCAGAATGCATATACTGAATGTTACTATAGATGGACACTTTATAAATGAGGATGCTTCTGTTTAAAATAACTGACTTGTCCAATAACATAAAATTAAAAATTAGTTCAAGATCAGCCTGAATTTGCCCTAGAGCTGTCTGACATTAAAGCTCAGACTTTTAACTACTGTGCTTTTTATTGATGTGTCGGCATTCACATGCAAATTCTTATGTTGGCTCATTTCTAAATATAAAATGTTAAATCAATTATTTAACTTTTAAATATGTCAATAGAGTTAATGTACATAGGTCAGTCCTGATTACAATTAAACACATACATACACATATACCTGTTATTGTTGCCTTGAGCTTTTATTTTAGAGAACAATTTTATTATTTTTAAGATAGTAGTATAAATTCACCATCAAATAGTTGTAATTAAATCTAATTTTAAAAGCTTTTATATAAAACATTCAAATATTTTTTGAGCTTTATTTATATTGTAGCATAAGTATAAAATTCAAAGAATTGTTATCATATTCTAGTTTTCAAAATTTACTTTGTGATCCGTGGTACCTCCATTTTTACAGTTGCCTTGTATGAACACATTAAAACAACAACATTGCTGTAGAAGACAGTAAATTTATGAAATCTGGTCTACAAATTCTTCATAAGTGCAATTATACATCCTTAAGTCACCAAGGGAAAATTATCCTTTAATCGTCTAGCATTGTCTATGTGTTTCAGATAACATTCATGATTCTGAAATCTTGCGCACAGACCCGAGGAAAAAGAGACTTCTAAATCATTTATTCTGTAGTAATTTATCATGTTATCTGTTTCATTTGATTTTACTCACTTTTATCCTTGAAAGTGGCTGGGCAAATATATTCTCAAGCTTGTCTACCTTTGCCCTGCACTTGAAATATATAGTCCTCTAATGCTGTCAGTTATACTCTGTGTCCTTTCAAAATACATAGAGGACCTTACAGCCTCACATATCTAAGAACACAGTCAATGTCTGTCAGCCTTGTTCCTCACAAGACAATGATATTGCTCAGGGGAGGTGGTCACACTGCTGCTCCTTGGTTTTAATCTGTCTGAAAGTAAGCAGCTCACAGGGAAGAGTTATGTTGGATTCCATGTGCTTGTCAGCTTTGTCATATCTTTTGCCTCTGGCTATATATTTTGTGATTATGTTTTCATCATTTTCTGCTGATTATATTTCTGAGAGTCCTTTCCACAGTGACAGTTTCTGTCTGACATTAATTTTAACCATGAATCTGAGTTTGGGGACAGGTAATAAAAATTTAGAAAAGGATACTATCCTTTTCTTGGTACACTTTTTTTTTTTATGATTGGAAGTTCCATCATATAGTTCAAAATAACACAAAGTTGTATAGTCTGTTTACTTGGGGGTTACAAATTTATGCATGCAATTTTCACTGAATTAGTCTTAGAGAGGTTTTGGTATTACACAACTAACTTCTGGCTGGCTTATTCTAAGTGTATCATAGAGTACAATAAACCCAAGTCAGGTATAAAAGAAGTCAGATTACCAAATTTGGCATTCCATCCTACTAGTAACA
The DNA here is from genome assembly GCA_963574885.1 of Lepilemur ruficaudatus. Taxonomy (NCBI): domain Eukaryota; kingdom Metazoa; phylum Chordata; class Mammalia; order Primates; family Lepilemuridae; genus Lepilemur; species Lepilemur ruficaudatus. Next base: position 18,752 of record CAUYRT010081439.1, on the reverse strand, counting down.
ATATCGAACACTCCAGATACTCTAAGTCTTAGAAATTTTGTCAAAACTGAAAGAGAAAAAGTCAGAGTTTTCTAGTCAAGAGCTTCTAAAAGCCAAATAATTTTTGGTTGATTAGGGATTGACTTTGAATAAAATGGATTTTAGTACATTTTTGTCATGGCATATAATTTATAAATATGATACTATTTGCACTTTGTTTTAGAGGCATTTAACATGAAAAGATGCTTTATAATTTGAATAAATCTTAAAATACTATATTCAAAATAATAATAAGAGAGTAGCAAAAGAAAAGCTCTATTGTCTAGTGTCAGTAATCACTTATATAATACTTTTATAGGAATAATACTCTTGTTTATTTGCTGCACCCTATTTCCTTTTGGTTTTATCTAGCAAAGTGGATATTGTCTGAGTCAATCCATTCTGTGTAATAGCTTGTTATAAGCAGCGAAGAGCAAACAATGCACACTAATATGCTGGCTCTTTCCAACCACTTCCCTTAGAGCATGGGTTTTGTCTTCCAAGGTAACGGAGGCAAAAGGTCTATATCTTCCCATTCAGGGCCAGTTATTTCCCTGTTGCCTGCCTCTCACCTAACTACCTACTCGATGCTACTTGCATTAGACAATTTTATTCATAGAACTTCCCTTCTAATTATCAATTTACATATTGGCTAGCGTAGCACTGGCTACTACAATAAAGAAAATATTGACGGAAATTTATTTTTTTCTCATATTCCTGACCAGTGATTGTCATTCCTCTATAAGATGCTTGGAAGAATCTGACTGCTTGCATATAATATCTCCTACATCTCTGTCATCATGTGCAATTTGCGGAGAAATGCAAAAGAGAACAAGGTGAAAGCACACCCACATCATAAGTGTCTTAGCCTGGAAATGTTCTATTTTACTTTTTTGGGAGGGGAGGGGGAGATACAGAGTTTAACTAATTATTTATTTATTTTAATTTAACATTCTATTATTTTTTTAGCATATTATGGGGGTACAAATCTTTAGGTCATGTACATTGCCTCTGCCTCACCCGAGTCAGAGCTTCAAGTGTGTCTATCCCCCAGACAGTGCACAATGCACCCATAAGGTGTGTATACACCCATCCCCTCCTCCCCCTCCCATCTACCCAACATCCAATGAGTGTTATTACTATATGTGCAATGTTGATCAGTTAAAACAAATTTGATGGTGAGTACATGTGGCACTTGTTTTCCCATTCTTGGGATACTTCAATTAGTAGAATGGGTTCCAGCTCTGTGTAGGATAGTACAAGAGGTGCTAGATCACCATTGGTTTTTTGTGGTTGAAGAGAGCTCCATGGTATACATATACCACATTTTATTAATCCACTCATGTACTGATGGGCACTTGGGTTGCTTCTACATCTTTGCAATTGTGAATTGTACTGCTATAAACATTCTAGTGTAGATGTCTTTTTTTACAGAATATCTTTTGTTCCTTTGGGTAGGTGCCCAGTAATGGGATTGCTGGATCAAATGGTAGTTCTACTTGTAGCTCTTTGAGGTATCTCCATATTACTTTCCACAAAGGTTGTAGTACTTTGCAGTCTCACTATCAGTGTATGAGTGTTCCTATCTCTCCCCATCCAGGCCAACATTTCTTGTTTTGGGACTTTTTGATAAAGGCCATTCTCACTGGAGATAAATGACATCTCACTGTGGTTTTGATTTGCATTTTCCCTGATGATTTGAGATGTTGAGCATTTTTTTCATATGTTTGTTAACCATTAGTCTATCTTCTTTTGAAATGTTTCTGTTCATGTCCTTTTCCCACTTTTTGATAGGGTTGTTTGATTTTTTTCTTGCTGATTTCCTGAGTTGTATGTAGATTCTAGTTATCAGCCCTTTATCAGATGTGTAACATACAAATATTTTCTCCCATTCTGTAGGTTGTCTATTTGCTCTCATAATAGCTTCCTTGGCTGTGCAGAAGCTTTTTAATTTTACCAGGTCTCATTTATTTATTTTAGTTTCTGTTGAGATTGCCTTTGAGGTCTTCTTCATAAAGTCTTTCCCGAGGCCAATGCCTATAAGAGTTTTTCCAACATTTTCTTCTACAATTCTTATAGTTTCACACCTTTTGTTTAAGTCTGTTATCCACTGTGAGTTGATTTTTGTGAGAAGTGAGAGGTGAGAGGTGCGGATCCTCTTTCAGTCTTCTACATGTGGCTATCCAGATTTCCCAGCACCAGTTGAATAAGGATTCTTTTCCCCATTTTATGTTTCTGTCTGCTTTGTCAAAGATTAGATGGCTATATGAGGATGCTTTGATATCTGTAGTTCTCAGTTTTGTTGCATTGGTCTATATCCCTGTTCTTATGCTAATACCATGCTATTTTAGTTACTATGGCCTTGTAGTATAGCTTGAAGTCTTTTAATTGATGCTTCCCAATTTGTTCTTTTTGTTAAGATTGCTTTTGCTGTACAGAGTCTTCTCTGGTTCCATGTGAAGCATAGAATTATTTTTTCTACATCTGCTAAAAATGACGTTGGTATTTTAATAGAGATTGCATTGAATCTGTAGATCACTTTGGATCATATAGACATTTTAACAATGTTCATTCAGCAAACTCACGAGCATGGTATGGTTTTCCACCTGTTTACATCCTCTGCTATTTTCTTCCTCAGTGTTTCATAGTTCTCCCTGTGGAGGTCTTTTACCTCCTTACTTGAATATGTCCCTAGGTATTTTATTTTCTTTGTTGATATTGTGAATGATATTGAGTATTTGATTTGGTTCTCAGTTTGACTGTTGCTGGTAAATGGGAAAGGTATTGATTTCTGTACATTGATTCTGTAACCTGAGACTTTGCTGAATTTGGTTCTCAATTCCAGAGTCTCACAGCAGAATCTTTGGGGTTTTCTAGATATCAGATCATACCTTCAGCAAAGAGCAATAGTTTGACCCCTGCTGCCTCCATTTAGATGCCGTTGAAATAACCTTCCTACTCAAACAATTTTAGCTTCCTCTGGTAACACATGATTTCCAGCGTTGTTAAAACTATTGTTTTCCCAGACAGATTTGCTCATTTTTAGTAATTTTTAATTTCTCTTAACATTCCATCTAAATCTTGAGTGTCTATGTTCCCTTAATTTAATACTTTCCCTTCTCCTGTATAGAGAATCAGGTGGAGATGGCAGCTTTCTTTTCCCCTCCCCCCATCTTTTTTCCTTTTATTTTGATGTCCATGTTTTTGATGAATTGCAGGTAACAGGAATACAGGGAAAAATTGGGAAGCCATATGAAAAAATTTCAAAATTGTTGGCATCTCAGGAAAACCTAAGTTACACCATTGCAGATGATGCCATGATGCCATATAAATACTTCACTGGAATGTGGAATTTCTGCAATGAGATCTCACTTATGTTTGTAAAGTTGAGTAACGTGTCAAGTCTTGTTCTCTTTCACAGTCAAGAACAACTGTCTCATGAACGTAGGAGCATATTACCTACTCTAGCCCCTTCCAATTGCCTTTGCCTTTCAGTTGTCTGAATGTACATCAACCATCTGGATGCTGAATCCTGGCTCCATGAAAATACCACAAGATCAACCTTTTAATATGGAAAAGCTTAGCTTTTGCTTACTGTAGTGAGAGGGGCACTACATTGACAGAGTCTAAGTAGCATCTCAGCGTAGAAAGGGCAGAGTTGGAATATTTATGGTATTGGTTTTCTGGCTTAAATTAGATCTTTCAATCCAACTGTTTGATTGGTATTAGATATGGATTGTGATATAGTTCAGGAGAGGTGGACACAGCCAGTTTTGGAGCAAAGATTTTGAAGATTCTTGGAATATAAAAAGGCATTTGATACTTGAAAAATTGGGCAGTTTTAAATGAATTTTCAGGAGCTCTTTAACAATAAATTTATTTTTAAGTACCTTTCTGGTTAAGAGTTCCCTAAAGTAGTAATGTAATATAAAGAAGATACAGGGATAGAAAATTCAGGGTAGTGGAGAATGCCAATGATCATGCCATGTGAATAATAAGGTAGGAGTGTATGTGTGTGTTGTGTGTATATGTGTGTGTGTGGTTTTGGTTCTCAATGTGAACAGCTAATTCCAAATTTCAAATTGACTTTTTCCTGGAATTCAGCTTTAGCTAAGTAAAATTGAAATTGAATGATTTAAGATAATATATTTTAAAAAAATGATTTGGGATCTTAAAAGCATGTTAAACATACATGCTAATATATGTCTATAATCTCAGAAAAGTGAGAATTTGTTGTACTTTTAATAGATATCTTACACTTTTGTGACTAATAATAGGGAAATTCTGCTGAAATTAGGAAATATAACAACTGCTTAACAAACTAAAAAGATTAATTTCCAAGAATTATTGATCTTTATAATACTGCACTAATGAATGCTAAAAAGATATCCTTCATATATTCTGGGATATATACACATATATATGTATACAAATATACCACACACATATATTTATTCCAAAAGAAGAGGAACATGAAGAAATTTGCTTACAATTAAGTGTTGTCTAGAAAATATACATTCTGAATACAACGTGTCATGACATCCTCCTCTCTGCTCTTTTATTTTTTCTTAACGCTTCCCCTTTGCCACTACTGTGATAGAGTATGTTCATACTCAGAACTAGAGCTTTTCACTTTTTCCTGTGCAGAGGCTATTTAATTTTAATTGCTCCCTGAGCATAGGCCAATTCAGGATGGCAAGAGCTGAGCAAGAATCCTTCACAGATTCTTTGAAGTTTTGAGAGCTGCTATTCACATTGCCTAGGGCATCCATTCGTACATTTATGTGAAAATGTAAGCAACTGAGCACCTTTGTCTACATGCCCAATGGTACTATAGCTGAAAATATCCTGTGCCAATTTAAGATTTTTGTGATTATCCATATTAAATTTAAAATAATGATATTAAACAGATGCTATATGCATTTTGCTATCTGCATTTAAAATGGCATTAAAAATACATGGTTGTGAAAGAATACCAGTGCTTGAATTAATTAAGCTAAACCAGATACACATATTGAACATTTTATCTGTGTGTGTGAGTTTAGGGGCTGGGGGTTTGAAGAATTATATTAACAATTCATCTCTATCACTGGAAAATCAAATCATTAACTCTACTTTTTGCCTTAACACATTTAGTATATGCAAAAATTTACTGACTAGCACTGATCTTTATAGAAGGAATAATAATTTCCTAAAGCATTTAATTTCTTGGTTTTTATCTAAAGCAAAAAAACAAAAAAAGAAGAAGAAACACACAAGAATATATTTTCCCAGTTGTTTAAATCTATATGTGTATAACACTCTTATGCTGTATTTGTGGAAGATAGAAACTGAAAATAAAATCCCATCTAGGGTAAATTGGAATTATAAATGGCAGTAACAGAAAGAATGACTATTTTTTTGAAAAATTAATTTTTAAATAATGCAACAAAGGAAATTGAGACCTTTGGAGATGTGAGTGGCGAATTATTTGAGAGATACCCTTCATCAACTGTTTAATATTAAGCAATCAATCATTTAAGATGAGAGGGGCCCAACTGAATTTTGGAAACAAATCTTTTTAGGAGATGAAAAGAAACTTAGCAAAGTTTCATTGGAGACTTGGTTTCTTAACATCAAATTCTAAAATGGTTTCTGTGCATTCATTTCCATCTAGAAGAAAAACTAGTAAAATAACCCCATTAATATGTATATAAGTTAATAAATAAGTATGGTTTATTGACTTTGAATTTGGATGTTCATTTTACTTGTAAATACATAGATTCAGAATATTTTGTTTGAATCTTGTATTATCAAGGTTCGAGTGCCTTCCAAGTGCCTTAGTTATTCTATTTCAGCAGGAGGACATCAGAGCATTTGTTGTTGTTGTTGGTTACCCATTTTCTGAGTAGAATTTTTCTGATTACTATTGAAATCTTTGATTTAGGTACTTACAGGACATGTTTCTTTTTCCTCTCAGATTATATTTCAACTGGGTATTTTATTTAGTTGCTATTTTTAATGTTAAGAAATCAACAAAGCAGCCACTTGGGCAATGCACTCCTGTACTGGTTTGTATTTCTCTTCCTGGTCCCGCACCTCTGCTCTTGGGACATCATTGAAATTAACCACCTCACTTCAAGTCCTGGCCTCTTGCTGCTTTTGGGGAACCATGAGCTAAGAAGGAAGAATCTTCCTCTGCAAACTCAGCAGTTTAATTTAAAAGTGTATTCTATGTATTTTTCCTTTGATTTTGAAGGTGATTTTGGTTTTGGTTTTGGTAATATTTTGTTTTAAATAAATTCAGTATAACTAGAAATAAAATACCTATTTGGTTGATTCCACATGGCAGTTTTCTGATAATATAGGAAATACTTCTTCCCTCCATATTTGGTTCTCTTCTGCTGATGGTCTTTTCATTCAATCCTTGATTGTGTGACCAATCTCTTACACCACCAAATGGAAGACAGCTTCGCCACTTTTCTCTTATTACTCATTCTTTACATTGGTTAAGTCTGTTAAAAGCAGCAATGGATTCAACATAGATACGGGAGAAACAATGAAATTGCTAGGTATTATATAAGGAAAAAAAGCCCCAAAAGAAACAGCAAGGAACTATCTCAACATACAAAATGGGAGAACCTTGGCTTATAAGATGAGATTAAAGAAGAGATTGTATATCCAAACAACACTATCGTGTGGCAGAAAATTCTTTATATCGTAAAATATTTGAATTTGTCCAAGATGCAAAATATTGCTCTCTTCTCATTCTGCACCGCCAACCAAAATTCTCTTTGACCTCTAAGCTACATAGAAGGAAAAGGTAACCCACTATTGCATCACTACAAGGAAATTTTCTTTATGTAAAAAAATAAAATAAAAAAATATAATAATGCTGAACAGAGAATGAAAAAGTGATAGAAGCACCTACTGATAGACAGGTGGTAACTGAGGAAAGACATAGCCCAGCACCCAACCACAAAAGTCACAAATGAAGTTATGGAAAGTAAATACAATAATGTCCATGCTTTAAATTAGTTTTATCAAGACTTTATTGGGCAGTGATACCCCAGGTGACATCTGGGTTAAAATGTGTAACTTTGTCCAAAATTACATATATTCTGTTACTGTCAACAACTGCATTTAAGATTAAACCTATACGCTGTACTGAGCCAGATATGGGCCTTTACCTGGGTCCAAACAAATACCTTATTTGCCAACCAAATAAGGTATATTTCCAGGAAATATACTCTTTCTGCTTTGTTTTGTGCTGATATGCTTTTGGAGTATTACCACAAAGTTGGGATGATGTGAAAAGAACTTAGAAATCAAGCCTTTGAGGAGATGTGTTAAATCATATCACTCAAGTACACAAATAAGCAAACAATAACACATATGCAACATTCTATGATATTATTTGAGTAATTCAGCCAAAGAAATGTCCTTAAAAAGTACCACACGAGAAAGAAGTTATTCTATGTAATAATGATGAGTCAATAGAATATCTGGGAATGAGCTACTTAGAACTATGAAATATTCTTAATAGTTGTAAAGAGTATTTTGATAAATGACAAGACAGCTCATATAATGCATGGGAAGATTAATTTTAAAGTTTAATGGCATTTAACTCAAAATCACAATAATTTGACAAGGAGTATTGAAATTTACATGCAGAATAAATGCAAAATGTGATCGTGATTTTTTTGAAAAATAAAGGGAAAGGAATAATATTTTATTTTATTTTATTTTTTACTAGTATCAAAATGTACAGCATTATGGACTTATAACAATTCAAACATTAAATGTGATTTAGTGTAACACTTTTGGAGAATTATTTGATATTATCTTGTGAAACTGAAAATATGTAGACCATGGAAATTTCACTCTTAGTTATACTATCTACAAAACACTTGCAAATGTGATAAAGAGACATGTACAACATTGATTGAATAATTTATAAAAAAGACATAAGCCACTTGTTCATCAACGAGAAGAGATAAGTCAATTGTGGACTGTGCATATAGTGGAGTTTTATAGAATCTTGTAAAAAAGTGAGTACAACAACATGCATGAATCTTAGAAACATAAAGCTACAACTATATACGTTTTGACATTATTTCTTAAAAATCTTAGAAAATATACTTAGGATCATATATATAAAAGAAAATTTAGTTGAAAATATTAAATAAATAACAAAATTCAAAGCATACAGGTAGAGAAATGAGATTTTGGAAAAGGATACAAAAAAATTTGACTGGTTCAATTATGTTGTTGTTCATTTTGCTATTGTGAATCATATCTTGTTCCTGTCCTATTTATGTTAGATTATATATATAAAATATTACAAAGAAAAGATCCAAATGTAAACAAATAACAAGACTGGGCTGCAAAAAAATAATCAGAAGATGAGTAAATTAAAAATATTAAAGTTTTACTAGAGGAATTAAAAATATTGCTGGAAAAAACTGATGAGAAAAAGAAAAAAAAATGATAGTACCATAGCACAGACTTTCACATTGTTTGCTGCAAGCCTGTGTGTACTATGGTATTGTTTAAGAAGTAGGTACAAAAGTCCAAACAGATGTGGAAGGTGAAAGAAAGGTTATAAAAGAGAGAATAGAATGGCTTTTCTTATAACCAGCTAAAAGAAAATTCAGGAGAGGAAGAGAAGAGATTTTTCTAAAGAAATACATTATAATAAAAGCTATAATTATCATTAGATTATTATAATTTATTAAATATTGTTATGCTTTATAATAATATTCTTCAGAGCTTCCTAGAGACAGAGTGATTATATTTCAGAAACCAAATGCAAACAAAAATTAAAAGTACGTTTTAAAAGAGGTTTTAGAAGGAAAATAAGACATAATTATCCATATATTTTAAACATATATAATTAGAGTAGCATCACATTTTTTTAAAATCACCAGCTGATAAAAGATAAGTTGAAAATCTTGAGGACACTCTCTTTTAAAGAGAATTCTCCATCAGGAAAATCATGAATTCAAGTCAAAAGGCAAAATACATTTTTATCCAGGCAAGGATTCAGAAGTTTATCACGCCCTCTGAAAGAATTTTTCACAGCTGTGCCACAACAAAAATAAAAAATTGATCCAAGAAAGAGAAAGGTGTGGAATATTTTTAATGATGTTTACACATCAGGAAATACTTTGGTCTGATTTATATTATTAAATTTTGATTATTATACAACATGTATTATAAATATATATTTTTGCCAGGTAACCTCAAAATATTATATTAGAGATAGCATTCATTTCTGATATTCACCCTTAGTTAGGTGCCAAAAGAAATTTCCCTATTCTGATAAATAATTTCTACTGAAAACCTAAAGAAAACATTTTAGTTAAGAAAAAAAGAGTAGAAATACTCTTGCTAAATTTAACAGAAAGTCAGTTTTAGCAAGGAAAAAGAAAGAAAAAAACTCATATAAACTGTTTTCATTATTTGTTGGATGTAATTTCTAATGAAGATATAATTATTTACATTTAAAAATCTTAAGCATAATATATAAAATGTAAATTTTAGAATAAAAATAAAAGGATATATCTATACTCTCAGGATGGCAAAATTAATCTAGAGCAGTGCTATATAAAAAACTCTCTGCAGTTATGGAAATGTACCCTAGAAATATCCTTTGGGAAATTTCTCATCATCCTTACATCATATCTACCAACTGATCTCTATGTATATATGAGGGCAATCCAGGAAGTATCCACCCATTGTTAACATAATGAAAATGTTTCCATGGCTGGATACTTTCCGGACAGCCCCATCTATGCCCTCTGCTGTCAGCCACGTTCCTACAGATTGATGCTCTGTTCCTATCAAAGGCATCTATTTTGCCTAATATCTGAATCTTACCTATTTTTACCTTCTCAATTTTTGCTTTCCAGATTTTTTTTTCATGTATCCTTGATTTCTCCCACTTCATGCCATAATGTCCCTCAGCATATAAATATGTCCCATAATTTTTAGTTAACATAAAAATTACATCTTTTTGTCTCATGTTTCTCTTTAGCTATGACCCTATTATTTTCACTCTCCTTTCCAACTAAAATTATTTAAATAGTTGTCCATATTGAGCATCCTCACTTTTCCACCCCATATTCTGTTTTTCATTTATTATAGAGAATATTTCCCACATAGCCTGTTAAATGTCAAACTGTTAAGAGAGTATCTTCACTTTTAAATCCTTTCTTCTCTTGGCCTCTTAACTCTATACTCTCCCAGTTTTCTTCATCTTTCACCAGACTCCCTTAGTATCTATTTTTGACCTTTCCTCATCTACTCACCTTTTAAATATTAGTATTTATTTGGTTTTGTCTTGGTTTAGAGCCATCTACTTATCTCTATTTATACATTTCCTTAGGTGATTTTATTTAATGACTTAACTTTAAATGCCACCTATGTGCTATGGCTCCTCAGACTTTATCTATAATCTCAGTTTTTTCCAGAATAATACAAACTCATACATTCAACTACTTATTTGATACTGTAATTTGGAATCTCACTTGGAAGGTTAAAGTTAACTTAGCCAAGGCAGAATTCTTGATATTTCTCTTTAACTGTGCTCTTCTCCAATCTTCCACACATTCATAAATGGCACCACTTTCCACTACTCGACCCAAGCATCTTGGGGTCACTTTGACTCATCAAATTTCCTTACACCATAGTAAATCCATTAATGGGTGTACTTAATTTTACCACTGGCATAGATCCCAAAGTTATGTGTTTTTCTCTGCTTTCAATATGACCTTGGTCTGAGCTGTTCTTATCCAGACTATTGCAATTGCTTTCAATGCAGTGGATTGAATTGTTCCCTCAAAATTGCACATTGAAGCCCTAACTCCCAATGGGATGTTATTTGGAGATGGAGCCCTTGGGAGGTTATTACATTTAGATGGGGTCAGGTGGGTAGTTTCCTCATGATGGGATCAGTGCCCCTTTAAAAAGAGAGACAGAGACCTTGCTTTTATTCTTTTTTACTTTCACACATGTGAATACACAGCAGGAAGGTGGCTCTCTGCAAGCCAGGTAAAGAGACCTCAATAGAACCTGACTATGCTGAGACCTTGGACATCCCAGTCCAAAGAACAGTAAGAAATATATTTCTGTTATTTTAGCCACCCAGTGTTTGGTATTTTGTTATGACAGCCTGTGCAGACTAATACACTTTAATTGGCTTCTCTTTTTCAACTTTTGATTTCCTACTACCCTTTCTTTGCTTAGCAGCCAGAGTGGTAATTTATATGTTTAAATTACACTCTGCGTAAAACATTCCAATGACTTTCCTACCCTATCCTGATCTTGTTCATATCCACCTCTCTGATCTCATGTTGTATTATTCTCCAACTCATCCACCATGTTCCAGTAATACTGGCATTATTATTATTTCTTTAACAAGAATATTATTTCAATATTAAGGACTCTAGAAAAAAAATTCTTCCTCTGATGTTTGCTTCATTTGTTCTTTCTTGTCATTCATTTCTTAGGAGGCCACCTATATAAAGTAACCACTATCTCATTCTAAATCACATCGTATTTTAATTCTTTTCCTGTAGTACGTGATATATATTATTATTTAACTTTCACATTGTCAACCACTCTCTACATATAAACTCTATATAAACTCCATTCTATCTTATTCACCCATCTTTTTCAGTGTTTATTATACTGAGTAATAAATATACATTAAAACAATAAATTAAATTTTATATAGAAAGAAAATATGATGTTAATATCCACTATTGCAATAGTATTTGTTAATATTTTTTCAGACCATTAATTGGCATTACCTGAGAATTAAAATGTAAATGCACTTGAACTACTAATTCTGCTTCTTCCAATCTATCCATTTGCTTAAATCTATCCTTCAATTATTTTCATATGTACACAAAGATATGTGTATTAATGATATATTCATTTTAGGATTGTTGGTAATCATGAAAAACTAGAAACACACCAAAAAAATTAGCAAAATTAGAATGATTAAGTTTAGGCTACATATGTCATATTAAAAAACATATCAAATATGAAACACTGTGATCATAAGACCTATTGTTACTTTTATAGTACCAAAGTGAAAAAAAATTCAGTCAATTACAATGACAAAATACTATTCATTATAGGGTATAGGGGAACTTCAGGAATCTAAAACATGAAAAATGTACATCTTAGAATTAAGTAAGTATAGTTTACTAGGGGTGATTTAAAATAATAAAATGTCTTATATCTACTGCAATGGTTCTAAAATAGTTGGATGTGTGTGTATGTGCATACACGTGTAACGAGCAGTGTGCTGATAAATGATTGAGAACTGGCTTTTCCTCTCCTGTGACCCCCATCCCAACAGCTTCTATCTGCATTATTTGTCAATTTTACAGTGTAAATATGCCCACCATGCCATATTTTATTAATAAATTACCAACATGATGTTACCAAATGTGAATTTGGGAAAAGATGCACACAATTTGCTCTTGTAAGTCAATATTAACCAGCTCCAGCATACCATTGTATATAGCTATAGATACAGTTCAGGGCCTTTCTTTTTCATTTTCTATCATCTATCTATCTATATCAATCATTTATCTGCATGCATGTATATGTGTCTGTATTTATATATGTATGTATCTTTACATATGCATTTACGTGCGTAAACAAAGGCATATGTATATATTAGGAAATGGTGTAGTGTTTTCTTTTTTTTGATACGTCTGTTTAACAGGACACATCATAGTAGCTGATGTCTTCTTTTCATCCATAAAATATATTGACTGTGGTTGTCCAAGACAGGCTGAAAATTAATGGTAAGTAGTTTACTCTCAAGTATGGTCATGAACCTCTTCCCCATCAAAAGAATTGTGGGCTTGACAATATTCTATTGTATTGTTCCAAATCTATTTAGACTAATCACACGTTTTCTTAAAATTTCTTCATTTATTTAACTCCCACAAAATCCATTAAAAAGTTAATAAAAAAGAAATACCATTGTTGTTTCTGTGAAAACAAAATTGAGTAATTTCATACAAGTTAATAATGTCAAATATTTAAAAATCATTCCTGTCTTTGAGGGAGCGAGAAAAGTATTTTAAAAAGGGTCAGTATTTAAATTATTTTCAAGTGTCATTAAGTCGTGTTCCCTATCATTCAAAATTATAAGTCCAAGAAGATGTGCTTTATTCAAGAAAGAAATAATGTTAAGAACATAGCATCTTCTCAAGGAAAAGATCTTGACTGTATGTAGCGGCTTCGTAGTACATCAACTTTCCCAGGCTGACCTAGGCTTCCCAGAATTCCCTTTCCTGCATGCTTCTGGTTAAGGTAGGCCACAAGAGACATTTTTATGCTAAATTTACAGGATTGAAGTAAAGCAGCTACCATATTGTGTTTTTATGCTTCTAAGGTCAGATCAGGGTCACCAGGAACTTTGCAGCTGACACATTTTCAGTCATGTGTTGACTTACACTGCTGGCAGGGGGCAGTGGCTGAGCCTGCACCTGTTCTACCCTCCCTTTAATCCTCCTTCAGCCCCTGACTCCTTGGTCAACTGTTAGTTTATCCCCAAGATGCAGGGTGTTAGCATCTCCTGTAAGGGTACCCACACCGTCAAGGCTAAAGGCAATGAGAACTGTCATGGGTTTAAATTCTTAGGCAAATGTTCATGGTGTTCCAGATTGTTCTAGTTCTCCCCATGTTACACTCATCTTCCCTTTCCAACAGCCTACCCTGCAGAAGTTAAGTCCTAGAAGTGTGTGGGAAGACAACTGGTACAAGGTGTTCCAAAGTTTGATAAAAATTAATATGTTATATACCAATAATGATTATGGTGCCAGGTAACAGGTCTCCTATATATGCTCTATGTATTGAATAGTGGTCATAGCAGGTAGAGGAAAACCACTATTACAAAACTGAAGTGTGCAAGTTTTATTTTTAAAAAGGAAACTTTATAACAGTTATTTGGAAGCATATATTGTATGTTTAATCTTAAAAAATCATACCCTAAAGCCAAACATATTTTTACTATTTAGCTTAAAAAATAATTATTACTGTATCCAAAGATGTATGAATTAGTATACTCATTATATTACTCTAAAGTTAAAAAATAATGGAAATCATCTATACTTCTTATAAAATGGGAGAATAAGTAAATTAGGATGAACCTGTATAATGGAATATTTAGAAATAATTAAAAGAAGTATCTAAGCAGTTGAAAAATATCAATAATATAATTTAATGACTTAATTTAATATTTTAGATATGCATTATGATTGATCATTTAAAGCAGGATATATTATAAAACTGCATATATAAGAGCAATTTGTGTATATGTACATTTCTGGGTTTAAGTTTGTGAGTATAAAATATGCTGACAGAAAATGTTTCATAATATCAAGAGAGTTTTATCTCTAAATGATGGGACAATAAGTGATTTTAATTATTACATTTAAATTATTCATTTTCCAAATTCTCTATGAGTCTCTATTGCATTTATTTACTTATTTATTTTTAATTTATAAAGCAGAAGTTTATTTGGCAATAAAACATTAAACTATGCTTTAAAATTCATAAATATATGTCCAGAGATTATTATTAAATGTGGATGTTTTAGCATGAAGGCAGCCTCTTATTTTTAAAACATTCATAATGTTTGTCCTAGGAGTGTGTTTCATCTTTGTAATTTACAAAGCACCTAAAATATCATAGAACTATTAATCCACATATATTTTAAACTCTAGGATTGGTCATCTATAATCTCTAAGCACTCCTGCCATAACCCAGAAAATCTATGCCTCATGTCATATCTTACCATTAAAGTGTGCTTCCATTTTTTATTATGCTACTTTGATAGCTAGACCATGTACTTCAACCTCTAAACACTTGTATTTAAAATTCCATTAGCCAATCATATTCTCTCTTTTTATTATGTCCTAGACCAAAAGATATTGTTGGACCCATCGTGTTCTTTTAGTCTGCTGAGCTCTTTTGGTTTTACACATTTTCTTATCTGTTATATCATAGGCCCAATTATTCATCACTTCAATATTTGTTTGACATCCATAAATCTTTTAGTCCCCATTCTTCCTCACTCTTCTACCCCGAAACAGCCATAGATCAATTAAGCCACCTTTCCTCTCTGATAAATGATCGAAACCATTTATCTGAATACTTCTATATGACCCACTCTACAATACAAATATATCAACCTCAACTTCTTTCTTCCCATCAGCACTTTCTGACAATTTTGTTGTTGTTGTCTCTGGTTTGATCATTCCCACATTCCCTTCAGATTTCTTTCATTCAAACTCAAATCCATTGTTCTAAGCAAAAAAAAGAATTACAACAGCAGAAAGAAAATAGAGATAATCAACTAAGTACAAACTCTCAAACTCTTCCCCACAAATTAGTAATAATCTACAGCACACACGTTTTCATCTCAGTCAAGAAGTATCACATCTCTTAACCAAGACCAATCCCACCACAAAAACACTTGCTTCTCCTATTAATATAAACTCTCTATACAAATATGTCACTTAATGTCCATCTATCCTGCTATAGAAATAATTTATCTAATATCCCAACACTTAATCACTTAAAAACAACATTTGATCTCACATTTTTTGTGAGTCAGAAATTCAGTGTGATTTGGCTAGGTGTCTCTGACTCAGAGTCTCTCACCAAGGAGCAGATGAAATGCAAAGGGGACTATAGCTACCTCAAAGCTGGACTTAGTAAGATAGACTTCAAGCTCACTCTGCCTTCTGAACTCTTGGTTCTACTCTCAGAGACATTTTTCCTATCTTGTAAAGTTAGCGTGCTTTTGCATGTGAGTAGTTTGCCAGCCTGCTTTCTAATCATAGAGACCATGGGATCCAAATTTCTCCTTTTCAATCTTTTCAGTTCAATGTGGTCATGTTTTTGCATATGTAAGTGTTAAAACACTTTGTAGGTCTTTTGTGGTGGTTCACTCCATTAGACAAAAGACACACCACAAAATCTCTTAAATATGTTTATCTCTAGATTTGCAAACTGTTGAAAAGGCTATGAAGAATCCTTTTAACTTCACAGAGATCTTTTTGTTAGATTGAGAAGATTTGTGCAGAACACCCTTAATCTCTTTCAAGGGTCTTTTATGTGACTGAAAATACTCTGTGGCATCACCTGTATTAGGGTTCTCCAGAGAAACAGAACCAATAGAATGTATAAATAGAGTAAGAGATTTTTTGTAAGGAATTGGCTCACATGATCGTAGAGAATGGTGAGTCCAAAATCTGCAATGTGGGCTGACAGGCTGAGCACCCAAGACAACTGAAGTCCCAAGGCAGTCTGCTGAATTTCTTCTTCCATGGTGAGGACAGTCTTTCTATTCTACTCAGACATTCTCCTGATTGTCTGATTCGACATTATGGATGGCAATCTGCTTACTCAAAGTTCACTGATTTAAATGGTAATCTCATTCCAAAACACCCTCTAAATTGACACATAAAATTAACCATCTCATCGGCTTTCATCTTTTTGAGGTCTTAAGAAGTTTGACTGTCATAGCTTCGGTTTCAACTTCATATCATATTTTTTCTGGTCGTGTCCTGGAATTTGATCTTTTGAAGTTATTTCTTAATTTTAGCACCTAATTTAAGCACTTAATTTTTTTCAACACTATCAAGTTCTGGTGTCTTTTTTTTTTTTTTTTGGAACTATTAAATAGTTCTTCCCTCAAATTTTTTCTTTCTTTTCACATTTTACGCTCAGTAGCAAGAATAAACCAGGCAGCATCTTAAACACTGTGCTTTGAAATTTCCTTAAGTAGATCACACAGATCATTAAGTACATGTTCTGCTTTCCACATAATTATAGATAACAGTGTTTATTAAAATTCTCCCAGTATATAACAACAATGGACTTTCATTCAGTTCAATAATATTTCCCTTGCTCATCCATAAGCTCTTTAAAGCTGTAAACTCAATGAACAGTGTGTTCAATGTCCTTTAAGCTTTCGCAATCACTCTACTCAATGGCCATTGTCTGGTTCCTATGCCACTTCTACATCTAGGTTAGGGCAGCACTCCAATTCTATGTACTAAAATCTGTATTAGATGTCTATTTCTGCATTTTAAAAAATCCCTGATGTTATTGGTTTAAAAACAAACAAACAAGAAAAATCCACAAATATTTAGTACCTGACAGTTTCTGTGGGTCAGGAATCTAGATGCATCTTAGCTGTGTGGTTCTGTCTCTGTTCCCTCTACTGTCTGCAGTTAAGCTATTGTCTGGGGTGGCAGGTATCTCACAGTTCCATTGGGGTAGATTCTACCTCCTAGCTCAACCACTTGACTGTTGGCAGGCCTCAAGTCCCTGCTGACTGTTTCTTGTCACCTGGGTCTCTGCATAGGACAGCTTATGAAACGGCAGGCAGATTGCCACAAGGCAGAGGAGAATGCCAAACAAGGAAGCCATAGTCTCTTTGTAATCTAATCTCAGAAATGACATCCCATACCTTGAGCCAAATTCTGTTCATTGCAAACCAGTCAATAAGCCAGCCCACACTCAGGAGGAGGGCAGTATGCAAGAGTAGAAATCTTTGGGGAGCATTTTACATGGTGCCGACAATGCCCTAACTCAATCTTACTTTCTCCTTTAAACCACAAACAAGATTTTTTTTTATTTGTTTTGTTTTGTTTTTCTGAAAAGGTAATCTGCATTTACCGTCTTCTCTTCCTCACCTGCCAGCGACTCAGTGTGTTGTGGTCTATCTTCTGACTTCATTATTTCACTAAAAGTGCTTGTATTGTGACCACCAATAACCCTCTGATTGCCAAATCCAGTGGGCCTTTTTTCAGACTCTCTCTTAGTGAAAATATCAGTCTTATTAAGATTTCCTCACCCGCATGAATTTTACGATGTGATTTTAATCTCAATGTCCTTTTAGAGGCTCTTTCTTCTTAACTTCCTTCACCTCCCCTTCAATGAACTTCGGTTTGCACATTTATGTTCCCAAACTCCATTTCCTTTTTCTACATATTTGCTTGAAAAAATTTTATTTTCTTCCCTGGCTATCTCTTCCCATGCTGAAGCTTCTTAAATTTGTATTTCCATTCTGTGACTCTTTTTTTTTTTTTTTTTAATTGGGGGAAAACTACAAAGCATTTACAGTACAATGTTTACAGTCACAATTTGTAGTGAGCTGATTTCCCAAAATATATTACCACTCCAGTTGACTTATCTTGTTGTATTCAAAAACCTACTCTGTCAAAATAGTCCATAGAGTACATACATAGTGCTCCAACTGTATCTACGTACAACCAACACTCCATTTTAAGTGTACAATTAAATGATTTTCAGTGAATTTACCGAGGTGTACAGTTAATCACTTTAATCAGTTTTAGAGGAATTCCTTTCCCCTATTGAGACCCCTAATTCTGCTCCCCAACTACTATCAGATTAACTGCAGATTTCTCAGCTGAAACTCTACATTCTGTGACTCTTTATTGGTATTCATATGTATATTTCTAATTTCTACATGAACCATATGATGTATCTATTCTTACATGATGCAAGTATCTCAAATTTGATATGTTCAAAATCATATCTATGCACTCGAACTACCTACGGATTGTGTTAAGATACAGTTTTTAATCTAATGGATTATAGAGGAGTCTGAAATTGTGGACTTATAACAAAATACCAATTGATGCCAAGGCTACTAGTCATTAGAACACTGAGGAGCAAGATGCTAAATT
>CAUYRT010081438.1:0-17329 GCA_963574885.1 Lepilemur ruficaudatus | reverse complement strand
GAGAAAGTTGTAACAGACAGACTTGAATAACAATCACAATAGTAATATACATACACGTTCTCCTTTGGGGCCTCTATCTCCAGGTTTACCCACAATGCCCTGAAAAACAAATGTCAACACTAAGAATCACTGCATGCTAAGAGTTTCCATCTATCTAATTGACCTAAATGTTGGTAGGTATTCTGGATGCAGTATGCATTGGAACTTTTATTTTAAATAATATTTTCCATACCTGAGCACCTGGTAACCCATCTTTTCCACTTATTCCCTGTAAAGACAAAAAGGTGAATATTTCTAATTCTGCATTAACATAGTCAAACACAACAAAAGGGTAAAGTTTCAAGGACAGTTCCTTAATCCTATTTCTACTGAGATCTTGGTGTGGTAATGTGGTGAAATGGAAAGCAAATTAATAGGATCAGACAGCCTTGAGTTCAAATTTGACTCTGCCCATTACTAGTTCCATTTACCTTGCTTTAGCAATTTATTTGATCTCACTAGCATCAGCCTCTTCACTTATAAAGTGAAGAAAATAATAATAACCTTAAAAATAAGGAATAAGTAAAATAACATGAAAAATGCATAGCCCACTGTAAACAGTCAACGAAAGTTATTTTCTTATTCTCCTATTAGGTACATCCTGAGAAACAAGAAGGTGACCCATGGCACTAAGTGGCTGGGGTATGGCATTTTTCTTATCTTCTAACAAGTTTTGCAGCACAGAGAGTCATTGTAAGTAAATGGTCTCAGTTGCCGCTGGGGGAATTTCATAACATGACCAGAACATGATCCTACTATGAAATAAACTGTCAGCCAGAGACAGATTGTTATTTTTCAGTTAGACAATACAAAAGAAAAGTAAGAAACCTGTAATGATGGTTTTTGAGAGTTTTAAATAGTGACCTTTTATTAGAAAACTGGAAGTCTCTTGAACTTTAAAAAGTAGTTCTAGAAGTGGTAATAAAGCCTAGTCCTACTTGAAGATTTTAAGGCTGGGAGAACTATTGTCTGGGAGATGTAAGAAGGAAAAGTACTTGGGGTCAAATCAAATGCCTAGGGTCCAACAGCAGATGTGTTTTTGAGACGCGATTTGAAGAGGAGGATCAAAGTGAGGAATATGATTTCTTAGCCAGTGGGCAATTGTGTGGCTATGCTCCTCTGAAAAGCCCTGGAGACCTGTTGTGCTGGCATGGATTCTGTGAGCATGGAACTGTGGACAACTGCATGCTTTCACTGCTGTAAATTACAATGACATCTGTCACAGCTGCTAACCCAACCATAGTCCCCCAACCTCTCTGGAACATCCTGGGAATTACCGGGAGTACTTCAACTAAGAACGTGTTACCTGAAGTATATGGTTCAAAGAATTTATTACACCCAGGAACAGAAGCAACAAAGGTAAAGCCAATTAAAGAGAGGATGGGAAAGAAACAGCTGTGTCACTCAAATAAAAGAAGATAAATCTAGTGTAAAAATGGAATTCATGCTTTTGATAACAATATAAGAAAAGAAATAGCCCTATAACCTTTTCTTTTGTCTCTAGTAATTTATCAAAACCATCACGGGTGTCCTATTTTGTACATGAAGGTGTTACTTTCTATCCATAGGGGAGTCCTGCTTTCAGAGATTTTTATAATAACTCACATGTATTTGCTCCACTCTGCTCTCATTTGTCTGGAAGAACCCCATGGCTGGGTATAACCAACTTTCTACCCACCCCACACCTGCATCTGAGCAGCTAACTAGTTGAAGAAATCTCTGTACCTTCGCTCAAATGTATAACAGCTGCCACCATTACCACATTATCCTTCGATATTTTCCAATTTGACTCACTTTTGCCCTTTCCAAAAGTATTTTTTCACAGTTTCCTGTCTCTTCAAACCTCCAACATCACCTGCCTACTCCTCACACCCAGCTAATGACCTTGATTCTTCTTCCACTGAGAAAATAAACAGGGGAGAACCCCTTCCCCATCCTCCACTAGATCCTTCAACTTTAGTGGATTTGTACCCCAATTTCTGCACCTTTCCCCTTCCTGCTGATAAGAAGGATGAACTCTCTCTGTTCCTAGTTTAAGTCCAATTTCCACTTGTGAATATTGTTTTCTCCGTCTACTCAAAGGAATCTATACTCTCTTCTATTGTCAAATTTCCCCCTTCAATTGGATCATTCTTATCAAGATACTAACATCATGGTGTAATCTCTCCCACCAATGATCTTCCCATTTTTAAAGCCAGTGGAGAATGATCAGTTCTCGTGTTACTTATCTGTGTGTTTATCACTCCTTTCTCTTTTCTCCTGAAACACTTAGCTCACCTGACATCCAGGAAACTTCATTCACTTGGTTTTCTTCGTATCTCATTGGCTGTACCTTCTCAGTCTTCTTTGCGGGGTCCTCACCTAAGAGTTGAAGAGCTGCCTTCCCTGCCTGTTCAGAGTGACTCCACTTTGCCCAGGCTCAGTCTCTCCAATCCTGGCCACTCCATTAATTCCAGATGTATCTATCCACTGCACTCTTGACACCTCCACTTGGGTATCTACTAGTGCTTCAACATGAACATGCCCCAAACAAGGACTCTGGGCTTTCCCTACCAAACCCACCTAACTTCCATCTTCCCCATTTACCAAATAGCACTACTCTCACATAGTTGCTCAGACCCCACACCACAGCTTTGATCTGTCTCGTTCCCTCACACTTCCCATCTAGTCTATCGGCAGGTGTTCTTGACTCTCCCTTCAGCGCACATCCTAAATTCCCCTAAGCATCACCTCCCTGTTCCAGTCATTGTTATTTCTCATAAAGATTATGGTGAGGCTTCCTGCCTTTTTGTCTGCTTCCACTCTGCTCCTTACAGAGTACTCTCCATATAATAGTCAAAGTATCCTTAAAATGTAGTCCCATCATTTTTGTTCCTTGCTACAAAAGCTCCAATGGGTTTCTGTCATATTTCAAATGAAATCCAAACTCTATTCCCTGGCTTAGAAGTTCCTTGTGGTCTGGCTACTGCTTATGTCTCCCTTAGCATATTCTCCACTCTTATTTCACACAGTTTATTCTTTTTTTTTTTTTGAGACAAAGTCTCACTCTGTTGCCTGGGCTAGAGTGTCATGGTGTCAGCCTAGCTCACAGCAACCTCAAACTCCTGGGCTCAAGCAATCCTACTGCCTCAGCCTCCCGAGTAGCTGGGACCGCAGGCATGCACCACCATGTCTGGCTAATTTTTTCTGTATGTTTTTAGTTGTCCAATTAATTTCTTTCTATTTTTAGTAGAGACGGGGTCTTGCTCTTGCTCAGGCTGGTTTCGAACTCCTGACCTTGAGTAATCCTCCCGCCTCTGCCTCCCAGGGTGCTAGGATTACAGGCGTGAGCCACCCTGCCCAGCCAACAGTTTATTCTTGACTTCATGCCTTTTGCTGTTCCTTGACGTCACCACTCACCCCTCAATTAGCCATTTCTTTTTCTTGAAACAATGGGTCTCTTGACCTCTCCATGGCTTGATCTCTTACTTCATGCAGGTTTCTGCTCCAACTGTGAACAGGCTTTCTCTGATCTCCCTATTTAAATGACAACCTAGTGCTTCACTCTACTTAGATTTTTTTCTGCCTGAACCTGTGTGTGTGTTTGTTTTTTATTTGGTTCTTATACTAGAATGCAAACCCCATGAGTTGTTAGCATCCAAAACAGTGCCTTGCATATAGTAGGTGCTCAAGACATATTTGTTGAATGAACAAATTGCTTTTTGCATAATCTCCTGGTGACCCAATGGCAAGCTTTTATGAGATGGCTTTCAGCGGATGGAGATGGAGGCAGGGAATTAAGCTAGTGTTACCAAGCACCTCCCATGGTTGGGCACTGGAAATGCATTCCATAGGTCATGTCATTGAAGTGATTCATAAAGCCCTTTGAGTCATAATTCAGACCCAGATCTTCCTGACTCTAAATTGCATATGCTTTCCATTTTCTCATGTTGTCTTCTCTGAGGATATGAGGGCCACCAACCCTGAAGGTTTCACAGTGGTGCTGAACCAGCCTCATGAGCTTTGCACTGCTTGTTCACCTTCAGTCTCCCCCTTCTCCTGGCAGTCCCCTCCTCCCACATGCACCACGGCAAATAAATAAGCAAAGGGAGTGGTGACCTTCTATGAAGAATGAACCAGAGAGTCGAATATGTCTTATTCATCTTTATATCCCCTCCCTAAAGGCCCAGCACATCCTTAGCAAACAGCAGGGACCACATGAATGCATGCTGAATTGAATTAGTAGGAATGATTGCTACAATGTCACATCAATACCATATATCAGTAGCCCAGAGCACTTTTAAGACACCAGGGGATGATACATTTGGCAGTGATGATTTATGAAAGTGTAGGAACAAGACACATTTATATAAGATGAAATTTGAGAAAATAGCTTCTACTTTAGTCTTTAGCTTAACATACAGGTATTATAGCCATGAGTCTTTGGTTTTTTTATATTTTAAGATGTGACAGGCCATTTTACTTATTTATTTTTTTAATGCTGCTGAGAACATTAGGCTTAAGAAATAATGAGTCTAATTTTCTGGCACTTAACACAAAAATCTCACCTTTTTCACCATTGTTTAAGGCATAAAGATACCACATAGATATCTAGGAAACTCAGTGAGAACACCCTGCCCATACCCCAGAAAATCCATTTGCAGAACCTGTTCTTACTTCCTGGGAAACTGCTTATTGAAATCTCAGGATTTCTGAGGAGACAAGTGTGAGGAGTTCATGCTTAGAACATTTCACAAGGTGACAAATTTTAAATAGTAAAAAGTACTCACTGGCTTTCCTGCGGGTCCTTCTGGTCCAGGGAAACCTATATCTCCAACAGGTCCTCTCTCACCCTATAAACGTGTCCACAGACAAAAATTCATTGCCGAGAAATGCTTTACACCTGCATGCAAGTGCAACACAACTGTTATGAAAGTGACTGGCAACTCACCGGTTCCCCTGGAACGCCTGGAGGCCCCGGGGTGCCGGGTTTTCCCTGGCAAAGCAAATGGAAGGGAAATGTTAGGAGCCAAATTACTGAATGATGCTTCCAGAACTGTGGCTCTCCAAATTAAAGTGGCATTCCTAAGGGGCCAGAGTCCAGGGCACATGTACTCAGCTCTGCAGGCTGCAAGTTACAGACTAGAGGGCAGTTCTCTGAATGTATATTTGTGTGGGTGGCAGAGGGGTGGGCAGGGAGGATGGATATTTTTTAAAATATTAAACCAATGTATCCTCATTGTTGGAAATCCCTCTTGTGCCTATTTTCCTGGCAGTTCTTCTTTGCTTTATGGGAGTGGGGTGGTAGCGGTGGAGGGCACAGAGCACCAAAGAAGTTTTTCCTGGAGCAGGGAGACCACAGGGAGGGACGAGAGAGGCGACAGCCCAGCAGAGACTGGAAGCAGAGACAGTGCCAAAGCGTCCAGACCAGGCTTACGTACAATGTTGCCTCCCGGAAGAAAACCACCTCCTATCCCTCGGACCTGATATGGTTGGGAAAAACAGACAATGTGGGGATGTAAGTGTGGGATGGAGACCTTAAAAAGCCCACTGGGTTTTGGGAAAACATGAAAAGAAAGGGGCTCTTCTTCACTTGCTGCTTAGATCTTGGAAGGAGACCTCCTCACGGGTACAGATACGGCTGAATGGTGAAGCTGGACAGGCACAGGTCTCAGAAGGCAGCCCTGGCTCCCCACAGCCTGCGTGTGCAAGCAGGAGCCCCTGATGTTCCTGTGGGCCTGAGCTGGGGGATATGTTAGAACAGAGAAAGCCAGTGTCCAAAAGGGTCTTGGTGTGGGACACCGCGGATGGAGTGTTCAGGCCTTGGGACCGGGGACACTGATGGAAGGCAGGTCCGGTAGGTCAGGTAGGACCAGCAGAGAACTCAGGGCATTTAGGAGACAGTGTGCTAACCAAAGGCCCCAGCCCATGGCCAACCCTTGTACACACTTCCTCCTGTATGCCCACATGCTTCCTGGGAGAAAAGGGAGGAAAGGAGCTCTAGAGAAATCCCTGGATATCCCTGAATAAACCAGAACGGGATAGATTGGTCTGTTCTAGAAAAAAACAGTATTACCTCTTGGTAATCAGCTGAGTGACTGTGCTGTGTGTGAGCAGGCAGGCCCCAACCCTGCCTCAACCAGAACAATCACTGTTTTTGAAAAAATTGTTTTTATCATGGTAAAATATACTATTTTAATCATTTTTACGTATACAAAGTACGTTCAACAGTATTAAGTACATTCACACTGTCATGTGACTATCACCACTATCTGTTTCTAGACCTTTTAACTATTTTATTTTCTGAGCCACAGTCCAAAGGTGCATCTTTAAATGCTAGCTGCATATTTGCAGTGTGTAAAATTTTTATCCCTTCCTATTTCTGTAATTGTCAGTTAATGCTCTTAATTATAAGATATGGAAATTGCTTTTTAAGTAAATGCATCACATCTTAGACATCCAAATGAGCTTGGCAGGCTAGCCTCTTATTTCAACAATGCCGCATCCTTAAAAAATATCTATGGAATCCCTCATTTGCATTGCCTTTTGAGACTGTTGCACATCTTTTAAATACTTTCAATAGTGGCCAGTATTTTCTCCTTGAAGATAGACTCAATTTAGGATAATAGCAAAAAGTAATTCGTAGTCACATTTGGGTAAATACAGTAGAAAATTAATCTTCATTATATCACAAGGAAGCAAAACCAGGATGTGAATATGAGGGGGGCAGGTTGTAAGGGTGCTCTGAGGACAATTCCAGAAACAGAGTTTCAAATATGTTGCTAGGAATGGTGGTGAGCAGGGCAGTGGGGAGGGGATGGAGTTAAGTGTGTTGTCAACTTTCAAGAAGAATACTTCCTTTTATAAAAAATTCTAAAGTGCTTGCTAAAGAAAATATTTTCATGTTACTTTCACAATCATGCAAATAATTAACTTGATCTAGAAAGCTAACTAAGGGGATGTCATCCTCTCTAAAGGGGATGGTAGATTATCAGATTTAGCAGTTAAATGGAGTGGAGTAGAGTGGCTCCTGGCAGTTTAAGTGATGGGGGGTTGGTGGGTGGCAGTGGGTGATAGTCAGGGGTCTTTGGGTGGTGGTGGATGGTGATGATAGGGCCCTTTCTTGTCTTTCTCATGTTCCTAGGATCCACACATGGTTTCCACTGACTTTCCTTTAATGATATCCTGGACCTGCCCGGCAGGGCACCTAGCAAGAGGATAAATGATCTCTTATTCATAAAGCGTGACCACAAAATTTTAATTAGAGCATCATGAATGAAGATCAGAATGATCCCTAGGACTCAGAGAAATGATTTCAACCTTTCCTGGAGCACTTCCTATTCATTTGAAAAGACCTTGATAAGATTAAAACATTTGACACTGGAGAGCAACAAAAATGATTGAGAGGATTGAAGGGCTAGTTTACGAGGCAACATTAGCAGCAATAAAGCTCTGCTAATAACACTGGGCTAAGGGATAACTCAGGCAGACTGCAGCTTAATACAAGGAACCTGAAGTACATGCCAGAGGATAAGAGCTTTGCTTGCTGAAGATTGAGAAACCTTGAAATATGACAAGAATAGAGAAACAAAACAAGCTTTCCAGAGCTGTTCTCATATATTAATATTAGCAGATAGCCACACGTAACTGGGTTTTCCCTCCCCTCCATGAAAGTGACCTGGGAAGAAAAAAAATAAGAAGCCAAAAATAAGAAAGAGGTGAAAATAAAGAATGGAGTATTCTTGAGGTGGGAAAGAGAGAGGTGGTTTTATTTATTAACCGAAAAGTTTCAGGAACCTAATGCCATCGGAGTTACAAATGCTCCCTATCTCCTTTTGGTCCTTGGCCATGGGTTTATCATGGAGATAGAAATGTTTACCTGTGAAAATGATGTGAGATAATCTGAACTCACCGATATCCCAGCTATTCCTGGGGGTCCTGCTGGGCCTCGATCTCCCTGTTGGGATTAAAATATATTGCTACTTATAATAATATCCATAACACCTTTACTTATAAAATTAATTTTTGAATAATAATTTGGATTTGGTAAAGCTTTATTTGGGTCTGATAAGTGTTATTAATATTAACGGGTATGAGGCTAGCAGGTAGATGGAAAAATAAAATGAATAGCCAACTGAACCTGTTACAGCTTTTTGAAAAATATAAAACCAAAGTAAGTAATAGCCTTAATGGAAACAAGCATTTGTGTTATCATTTCTGTGACCTATTTTTAATAGGATTGCATAGAGACAGCTAAAATTAGTCAATATTTTTATTCAAAACATCATTACTATTACTTAAAAGGTTAAGCACACTGAGTGTCTTCTAAAAAGCTTTTCCTATCTTTGTCCCATTGGATGTAGGGTGAGAATAAAAAGATCTAGAACTAATGATTTGTAGTTCTTTTCATTTGACCAATCAGAAGATTCCTTGAATTGCTCTGAGTAACAGAGTGACTCAACTCGTTTTTGAGAGGCAATGTGGTATTTCAGATAAAGCTGACAATGCTAAAAATACTAATGATTATATATATGGGATAATAAAATTGCAATTTTGTTGGGCATAACCTACATTAAAAAAACTTCATAACTTCACTCAGGGACATAAAAGAAGACTTGATTTACTGAAGAGATATGCTTTGTTCCTGGAGGGCAAGACAATGTTGTAAAGATGTCATTGCTACCTAAACTAATTTATAAATTCAATGCAATGCTTAAAAAATTGCACTTTGATCAAAAGATATTAAAGTTTACTTGGGATAATAAATAAATGAGAGGATAAAAAACTAAAAGAATAATAGAGATACTAGCACTACCAATATTTAAGCATATAATAAAGCTATAATAATTGGAATAATGGAATATTGGCATATGATTAAGCAGTATATCTTAAGTTGTATATCAATACAACAAATCTCAGAAATAGACCAACATTTATGACAGAATTTTAGTAAAGAAAGGGATGTATTAGTCAACAAATAGTGCTAATAACTGGATAATTTATTTGAAAAAAGTTTGATTCCTCTCTTTACATTATGTCCCATATAAATTCCATATAGACTTATGTAAAAAATAAAATAATCCAAAATAATACTCAACTTCATTAGTGATCAGAGAAATACAAATTGAAACTTCAATGAGATATCAGCCCACCTGAGTTAAAATGGCCTTCATCAAAAAGAAGGGCAATAATGAGTACTGGTGAGGATGTGGAAAAGGGGAAGCCTCATACGCTGTTGGTAGGAATGTAAATTACAGCAACCACTATAGAACAGTATGGAGGCTCCTCAAAAAACTAAAAATAAAGCTACAGTATGACCCAGCAATACCACTGCTGGGTATATATCCAAAGAAGGGGAATTCAGTATACAGAAAAGAAACCTGCACTCCCATGTTTATTGCAGCACTATTCACAATAGCCAAGATTTGGAATCAACCGAAGTGTCCATCAGTGGATGAATAAATAAAGAAATTGTGGTACATATACACAATTGAATATTGCATACCCACACAAGGAATGAAATCCTGCCATTTGCAGCAACAGGGATGGAACTGGAGAACATTATGTTATGTGAAATAAGCCAAGCACAGAAACACAAATCTCATGTGTTCTAACTCATATGTGGGAGCCAAATACTTAAAACAGTTGGTTTTATGAAGACAAAAGAGTAGAATTGTGGTTACCAGAGGCTGGGAATGGTAGCAGGGAGGGGAGAATAACGTGGGGATGGTTAATGGGAATAAAAATATTAAAATATAGTTAGATAGAATGAGAAATACTTTACAGCATGACAAAGTGACTATAGTCAGCAATAAGTTAGAGTATACTTTAAAATAACTAAAAAAGTGAAATTGGAGTGTTTCTAACAGAAATAAATGACAAATGCCTGTGGTGATGGATACCCCAATTACCCTGATTTTATTAATTCACATTGTATGCCTGTATCAAAACATCACATGTACCCTATAAAGATAAACAGCTATTATGTATCCATAACAATTAAAAACAAAAATAATTTTTAAAAATTTGAAAATAAAAGTAAAAATAAAATAATCCAAACCATAAAAGAACTGGAAGACTATATTAGTGAACATCTGATCTTGGTTGAAATGAAAGTAAAAATTTTTCTGTGCATAAAGGCAAAACATGAAATCATGAAGAAAAATAGTTTTAAATTTGACTACACTAAAGTTATGTTTACAATAAGATTAAACATAACAATGAAAGGCAAAGACCAACTGGGATAAAAACTCCAACATATTGGATAGGATTAGTATTTTTAACATATAAACCATAGCCACTGTAAAAAAGAAAAAAGAATTAATAGAAAAATGGGCAAATGATATAAACAGGTAATGTCCCTCAGTTTCATTCCACTCCTTTTAAGTTATGAAATCTTTATCCTCGAAATGAAGGATGGGTCAAGAGGGTCACTAGGGCTGACCAGCCATCACATTTCTGTGGTCCCTGAACACACACTCTCTCTCTCTGTCCTTGAGGACCTTCTCTTTAAATCCTCGATCTCCTTCCCCTGTCTCACTCTCAGATAATGACTGTGCTTCCCCCATCTCTGAGAAAAATTTAAGTAATTATAAAGTAACTTTTATAGACTCCAGCCAAACATCTTCCCACCTATCAGCATCTGCCCCCCATACTCTGCTTTCCCACATGTACTGTAGACAAACTATCCTCTCTGAAGCCAAACCCTCCATTTATGCACTAGATCCCCTTCCCTTTTAGCTATGTAAAGACATTGTTTCAGTAATCCTCCTATCTCTCCCTGCTATATCAGCATTCCTGTTCTTCCCCTTTCATTTCACATACAAACTTTCTGGTATTTCTACGGCCTTAAAAAAACATCTTATAAAACCTTGACCCTACTTGGCTTTCTTTTGCAGCAAAACTCCTTGAGCATTGTTTATACTGACTTGCTGTCTATTTTTCTCTCATTGTCTCTTAAATCCATTTAAGAGAAGCAGTTGCTTCTCCCAAAACAGTGAAATAGTAATAATTTCTCTGGTCAACATCATCCAATGACCTCTACATTCCTAAATCCAATGGTCAATACTTGATCATCCTACTTGACCTTATTCCCATTCTACTTGACCTGTTGCCAGTATTTGGGGCTGGTGATCATTCCTTTCTCTTTGATTCATTATTTCTTGTTGACTTCTAGGATATCAAGTTTTCCTCCTACCTCCCTGGTCACTTCTCAGTCTCCGTTGCTCCTTCCTTCTTCTCTTATTAATATTGGATGGCCTCAGAGCTCAGTTCCTGACCTCTCTTCTCTTTCTAAAATCTTTACTGTTGTTCTCTTGCTGACTTTATCTAGTTTCCTGGCTTTAAGATAGCATCTGTATGCTTAGGACAGCCAAATTCATATCTCCACTTTGATTTGTTTGCCAAACTCTATACTTTTATATCATACTTCCTACTCAATATTTTTCTGTCTAAAAGATATCTCCAAATTTAGTCTTATATCCAAAATTAAACCCCTGATAATCCTCACCCCCCTCCAAATAGGCTCTGCTTATACCTGTCCTCATTTCAGTTGATGACTACTCCATCACGCCAATTGCTCAGGTGTTAAACCTTAGAATGATCTTTGATTCCTCTTTATCCTTTCATACTCACATGTAATCAATCCAAAATTCCTGTTGGTGCTACCTTCAAAATATATCCAGAATCCAGCCACTTCTCACTATCTCTACTGTTTCTTTTCTGATATGAGCTAATATCAACTCACACCTAGATTACTGGATATCTTATAACTGGTTTCCCTGCTTCCGCTCTTGCCCTCCAACTGCAGGTTCTGTCACTCCTCTACTTAGAAACCACTGATGGCTCTGGATTTTACTCAAAGAGAAAGTTCTTACAATGGCTGATAAGCATCCTTACTAGTGCTTCTCAATGGTGAAGAAGCAGTTTCTTATTTTCTAATATGTAATGAACCAAGATAAGTCTACTGATCACACGTTTGCTAGACAATTTTAGACAAATTACTGGACATGTTTTTAGATGCTTACTCTCAATCTCTTTACTTACCTTGCCACAGAACCCATAACAAAGAGCTTGCGGACCAGTACTGGTCATTTACTGCTGAGGTACCCAACGCCCCCCCCAACCTGCCACCCCATTCCGTGGCCTGTTAGGAACCGGGTCACACAGCAGGAGGTGAACAGGCACAAGTGAGCAAAGCTTCATGTGTATTTACAGCAGCTCCCCATCACTTGCCTCACCGCCCGTGCTCCACCTCCTGTCAGATCAGCCACTCTCTCCCATCACTCCCAGGTGGGACCGTCTGGTTGCAGGAAAACAACCTCAGAGCTCCCACTGATTCTGCATTATGGTGAGTTGTATAATTATTTCATTATATATTACAATGTAATAATAATAGAAATAAAGTGCGCAATAAATGAAATGCACTTGAATCATCCTGAAACCCTGTCCATGGAAAAATTGTCTTCCACGAAACCAGTCCCTGGTGCCAAACCTCTTGAGGACTGCTGCCCTACTGGCCATATATTGAGTAAGCAGCATTGCTCTCTGCAACAAGATCACTCCTTACCTCTCCCCCCACCTCTCTGATCTCATCTCCTACCACTCTCTCCTCACTTTCTCCCTGGTCTCTGTGGATATAGCAGAAAATCTCATGTCTCAGGGCCTTTAGACCTGCTATTTCCTCTTCCTGCAACATTCTTCCTTCAGAATTGAGGGGACTTAGCCAACTCCTCCAGATCTCGCCTACTCAGACTACTCTAAAATCACAACCCTGCCCCATCCAGCACTCTTGATCTCTCTTAACCTGTTTTACATTTTCTTTCTTTCCATAGTACTTACTAAACACTATTTTTTTAAAAAATGTTTATTCTATAGCTTCTGTATCCCCTTGCTAGAATATAAGTTCCACGAGTACAGACGTTTTTGTTTTTTTCCCTTAGGTATCTCCAAACCTAAAACAGTCCCTGGCACAACAGTAGATGCCAAGTAAACATTTTAGAATCTTGAATGAATGAACACATCTCTAACTTCTGTGCTTACCTTTACACCTGGAAATCCTTCTAGTCCTGGCAACCCCATTGCACCCGGCTCTCCCTGTTAAATACGAACATAAGAAAGGCAGGGGCAATAGTCAAAGGTTTTTAAGAGTTGGTTTCAAAAGCAAAGATATTTTTTGTTTAACCTTCCTCCCAAACATTGGTTTATAATTTAGCGAGTAAATGATATGCTCCATTTTTAAGCAATATATTATTGCATCTGATATTTGAAAACAGTTTGAGAAGAAAAGCTTTTCTTCAGAGAGGTATATTTTTTGATTAATTGTTTTTATTCTGATTGAGAATCTAGTCAGAATGAATCCCTCTAGTGAGAGATAACTCTAATTTCAATAAGAATTAAAATGAAAGAATGGGATTTAATAAAGTTTCCCAATTTGTGAGGTACCAGGTGCTACTAGATTTCCAGAGAATAAGACTAAATTCTTTAAGAGTAGATGAAGATGGAGTGCTCAAAGTGGAGTTTACCATTCTTAAATATTCTCTGTAGCTGTACATGAATTGTGAATGCCTAAGAGGATGAACCAAGAGCAATATCTCTGTTAATTCTAAAAGTCATTGCTCAAGCTGATGGGTCACTGAAAAGGGGATAGGTAAGCATTTTCCATTGAAAAATATTTTACATTTTCTAGTGTGTGATCCCAGGCTAACTGGTGGAGCCTGTAGATCTTCAAGGAACATATTTGGGAAAGCTTCCGTGAAAGAAGTTTCTAACTTTAAACAAATAAGCAGTAGGGCTTTAAATCAAGAAAGAGTTATAGTAGGGAGTTGTTTGATACTTTCTTGTTAATGAATTAATGTTCACTGCAAATAGTAGGACATTAGATGCTTTAAACCTGAGGTCCTCAACCCCTGGGCTGCAGACCCAACTGCTACCAGTCTGTGGCCTGTCAGGAAAGGGCTGCACAGCAGGAGGTAAGTGGTGGGCAGTGAGGTAAACTTCATCTGTATTTACAGCCACTCCCCATCACTTGCATCACCACCAGAGCTCTGCCTCTGGCCCTAATCCTGCATTAGATTCTCATAGGAGCATGAACCTTACCCTAAACTGCACATATGAGGGATCTGGGTTGTGCACTCCTTATGAGAATCTAATGCCTGATGATCTGAGGTGGAGCTGAGGTGGTGATGCTAGTGCTGGGGAGCAGCTGCAAATACAGATTAACATTAGCAGAGAGGTTTGACTGCACAGAGACCAAAATAAATCAATTGATTGCAGAGTCACATCAAAATCCTATTAGTGAGTGGCAAGTGACAATGTAATAGTAATATTATAGAAATAAAGTACACAATAAATGTGACGCACTTGAATCATCCTGAAACCATCCCCCACCCTACCCCCCAGTCTGTGGAAAAATTGTCTTCCACGAAACCAGTCCCTGGTGCCAAAAACGCTGGGGAACACTGCTTTAAAAGTAATCATATAGAAAAGGGAGCTTTCAAACTTTATTCTCGGTGAATCTATTTTTGCACATATAACTCTAACCTTCTTCAAAAATACTACCAAGGCTCTAACTTCCATTATTGTTTATGATATTTCCCTTACTACAGAATATTTAGTGAGTGAGCATATGACTTAGTACCTTTTTATGCTTCAGAAATCTTTTTAAATGACCCCTCCTATGTAACTTGTCAATCAATCAAAAAAAAAAAAAAGATGTTCAGATTCTATTCTGCACAGAGCTCTGTAAAAGAGGCCCTGGGTTATTGATAAAGGAAATATGATGTTTGATTCTCTTTGCTTACATTCTCAACAGTACTTAGGACAGAGGAAATAATCAATCAATCAATCAATATTTGTTTGAAAGTAGGTGATAATTAAATATTTAGTTGATGATCACTTAGAAATTGAATGCCAAAGGAATGAAATAGTACACCTCAGAAGATAATAAATTCAATTAAAGGTAAATTTCCTTTATAAAGGTTTACCGAGCAGATTGGAAATAGCGGTGCAGATCTATTGTCATGGAATTTGAAGGATGTTGGAAGAGTAAATTTCCCTCTACCCTCCTCAAAAGGACTTCTCAACTTTTTACCCTGTGACCTAAAATTCTACCATTCCTGGCTTATTTCCATGGCATATTATTTCTCCATACAGGGCAACTGGTTAGAGAGGATGAGAGTTGCATGGTGGTGCTGACACATGACCCAAAAGAGTGATTCAGAGTTTTATCTAGGATAAGCCTGAACTTGTACACTCAATGTGTATTTAACTTTATGATTGAATTTTTCTGTTTTTGTGCTTCACTCATTTAAATTCATGTCTCTAAAATCAGGTAACATCCCTCATCAATTTTTATTCTTTATCCTTTGTTGCAGCTAAGAAATTTGAAGCCTAATCTCTTTATAGTCTACTCAAATACATCTACATTTTTTGTTGCCAGCCACTTTCCGATGCAAGTGAATTATAATTTATCCTTTATCACAGTACTTAAAAAAACATTTCTCACCTTAATCTGCAGATACTCATGTAAGAACTTAAAAGAATGTTCCAGAAAGGTCAGTGAGAAGTCTAGGTGCACCCAAATGATTCAGAGAGGCCGTTTTGTGTGTGTGAGTATGAGAGGGAAAGACCAGGAGGAAATTTTATCAACAAGATGAAAGAAAATTAAAATTAGAAGGAGAGATATAGTTTGTGAAAGCATAAAACGCGTTGCAGATAGAGAAAGGGCAGCGTAAGTAGTAATAAAGGAAACTTCTACATTATATACTTGGAGTTCAGAATATGGCACTAAATGATTGGAATAACGCTTTCAGGGGAAAACACATTGGCTTTTAATATATATTGCCCAATAACAAAAAAAATAAGCTCTTTAATGCATCTCCTTCAAAAATATATTTAGATATAAAAATGTTCCTTTTTATGGATTGTTCCTTTGCTGGTTTAAAATGTATTTGACCTTTACCAAACTGTCCTATAATGAAGGGGCTTCAGATTTTTTCACATGGCAATGGAAAGTGGTTTGAAAGTTTTTCAGTTTTAGGTGCATTTGAGTTTCATTTATATACTCAAAGGTTAAAAGGATATACAAATGAAACATGAAGGATGGAACGTATGCTTGAAAAAGACATGACAGGAAAAAATGTCCAGGAATAAAGAGAATCTGATTGGATTTGGCAGAACATTTACAGTGAGGCTCCTTTTGAGAAAGATGCTGCTACCAATTATCATCCTTTGGGCAGCTGGAGGACAGGATCTCCTTCTGTGCTGAGAGTAACCTCCCGATGCATTCTTCCTAATAAGCAGGTTTATGACAACACACATCTCCCACAGAATAATTGCCTAAGACAGTCAGAGCAAATAAACAGTCTCTTCCTTTTTTTTTTTTTTTTTGGTTTTGTTGAAGAGATGGCAGACATATGACAGAATTTCTTTTCAATAAGCATTTCGCTTCCACAATCTACTTAAAATTGAATCAATCATCATAAGAGGATTATTAGGAGAAAGTATCCCATTTATCAGGAGCTTT
The DNA here is from genome assembly GCA_963574885.1 of Lepilemur ruficaudatus. Classification (NCBI taxonomy): domain Eukaryota; kingdom Metazoa; phylum Chordata; class Mammalia; order Primates; family Lepilemuridae; genus Lepilemur; species Lepilemur ruficaudatus. Next base: position 786 of record CAUYRT010081438.1, on the reverse strand, counting down.
ATATGTGTCCTTGTCCATCACAGAATGCTTTTTAGAACACACTGATGGAAAGAGACAGACTTCAAGGGCAGTGACATCAGGACTAATGCCCCTTAAAAATAAAGAACACATTGCTGGCATTTCTTTGGTGGCCTGCTTGTAACTTCCAACATGTTAATTGATGAACACCTAGGAAGGTAGACAATTTTGCCTTATACTTTTCTTTTGAACTTGAACAAAGACCTATATTCTAAATGACAGAAGACATGGGAACGCACATACCACTGGGCCAGGATCGCCTTTTGGGCCCTGTAAGAAAAACATGGAAAGTCATTTTTTAAATAATAACTGAAGCAAAATTACAGAATACAAAACATTTTTTTCTAATTTTCTTTAATACACATAAAAATATTTGCAAAATTTGCTTTTGTTACAGTTTTGATTTGAAAAATCGATGAAGAAAAATAACTTTATGGGAATCTCATGAAAGAGATTGCTTGGACATTGATTTTGTTCTTAGATTTACCATGAAAAAAAATGACACCACTATGAAAAATGTCATTGTTCGTTATTTTGCGTGTGTACGTTTTCCGTATTTTATTACGGTTTTTTTTTTTTTTGTGAGACAGAGTCTCACTCTGTCGCCCAGGCTAGAGTGCCATGGCATCAGCCTAGCTCACAGCAACCTCAAATCCTGGGCTCAAGCAATCCTCCTGCCTCAGCCTCGTGAGTAGCTGGTACTACAGGCATGCGTCACCATGCTTGGCTAATTTTTCTATATATTTTTAGTTGTCCAGCTAATTTCTT
>CAUYRT010081437.1:0-11586 GCA_963574885.1 Lepilemur ruficaudatus | reverse complement strand
CCCACGTGATTCTCCATAGCATTTGACACTAAGGGGCTCTTCATGCCTGCCCTGCCCCCCCCCCCCCCCCCCCCACCCCAGCCCCCGGGCCACCCCCCCCCTGACCCCCCCCGGGGGGTGCCCCCAACAACCAACCCCAGCCACACGGTGCCCCAAATAACCCCCCCCCCCCCCCCCCGCCCCGGTTTACTTTCTCATAACTAACAAACGTTTTCATAAAGTTAATAAACCCCCATGGTGGTAAAAAGTAGCACTCATTCATCTTACCAGTCAAATCAAATAGCTCCCTTTAATATATTTCACAAAAAAATGCTTTCTAGTTTACATTATGGAGTTCATGGTAGAAACCCAGACCTTCCCGGGGTGCTGGACTCTGACTGCTCTCCAGGCTATTGCCCTTATCTCATCCAGCACGGGCAGCTGTCTCACTTCCCAGTACTTTTCCAACTTCTAATCTGTAGTCATCTGTGCCTATTATCCAGACTGGTTATACCACTCTCAGATGTAAGGGCCTAAAGAGCCCCCACCCACATCCTGGGGAAGGCAATCAAAGACACTTTACATTACCAGAATCTAGGAACAAGGGAGAGTTAAAGATTTTCCAAACTGTTCACTCCTACTTTGTATCTAAGTTTTCATTTAGGAAAAAATGAGTTTCAAAATCACATATGTGCCTAAATTTCAATGACAACTCATTGCTGGCTTGGGGCAATATAATGAGAAGTCTTGAACTCAGCAAGGAGAATCGTAAGTCACACATGTGCTCGGAAGCAGAAGAAAAGTTTTCCACCCAAGCATAAGGGCTCCATTCACACTGTACGGAGTTCAAAGGAGTCAGAAGGATATCTATTGAAGTGGGTTTTCCTTTTTTTACAACTTCCTTTCTCTTATGACAGTATTATTTATGTGGATACATGTTCTGTTGGAATTTCTTAAGCCCTGGCTGCTCTCCAGGGAGAAGCTAGAGTGACTGTGGTCGTGGGACAGGGGGAGAGTGCAGTGGATGACGAGGTGGACTAGGCAGCAAACCAAAAAGACTGATGCACACAATGTGTGACTTGCGGACAGGCTGGCCCTGACAGACAGCTCACAGCCCAGGATTAAAGCATTCTGAGGAGGCTTTACTTTAAGGGAACCAGAAACACCAACACTGAGGTAAGAGGAGGTGCTCTAGAATAAAACATACAGATTGAGTTACCCTGTAAGGTAAGGTAAGCTAGCAACTACGGCTGCCGGGGAGAGGCAGTGTGGTCCTGTAGACAGCTCACCTGCCTGTGAGTAAAAAAGAGCAGTCTCCACGGGCAGAAGTGAAAATGCCAAGCAAATAATTTTGGCATCACAGGTCCTCTCTAAAAACTGGGTTTAATATCAAATAGACCATATTTTACAGTTCATTAAGAACTTGAGGGAAGTTACTGTAAAACTATGAATATTTTATTGTCAGAAAGCAAAAAAGTAGAGAAGTTAACATTTCCTTACTCAACCTTCTCTAAATATGCAATAGAGACCAGAGAAGCTGTATTTCCTAAATTCCTGACTTAACAACAAATTCATAAAGTGAAAATCTAATATTTCCTGCTCATTCTTGCAGACAGGTAATCCCACATGATGCTTCTAGGCAGAGGACAAACCAAAACCAGGAATCCAAAATGAGGTAGAACCTAGTTAAAATAAAACTCAGCTGGAAAGCAAAAGCTAAAAAGCAAAAGAACCATAGATGTAAATGCAATATAGGAAATTAAAGCACTGAAATCAAATCAGAAAAGAGAGCAATTGGTTGCCTAATCCCTCGCAATGAGCAAATGATACTAGAGACGTCTCCACTGGGACCCTCTGTGACTGATGAAGAACTCCAGGGCTACCTTTTCCAATCTCGGCCCTGCGCTGGCTTATCCACAAGCCTCAGAATGAAAATCAATCTCCCTTGAAATGGGGATGAAAGACAGAAAAAGACTGCAACTTCTTTTTTTTTTTTAGGTAAATGCCTTGGGCTCCATGGCCCAGGCAGTTCATATCTTGTAGCAGTTGTAAACAAGCAAGACGACTAGAGTACAGACCCAATTCAGTAGCCTGTACCCTTTACTCATGACTTAAAGCTCAGCCAGAAATGAAACCCAAGTCCCTGCTCCTCAGAGAGAGCAGGCATGAGCCCCACCACTTGCCCTCCCAGCACAGTCTTCCCTGGACTCAACTCAGGTCCCAGTCTTAACTAACACAGACATTCAACTTGGCAGGGGCAATTTGCTACACGTGGTTATCAGGTGGCCTCTGGATGAATTATGACTACAGAAATTTGCTCACTACACCTTGAGTCTATTTCAGAGTCATCTGTGCTCAGACACCTTTCTTAGCCTAAGACAGAGCCGCCTTCCCAGACTGGGGTTATCACATGTACACACCAAGGGCTTTTGCAGCAGCAGTTGCCTGCGTGCTCAGCACAGACTAGCGCTCTCCACAAACCCAAGAAAGGGTTAACTGTTCTCTGCACTTGACTCAGTGGCTTCTCTTCACCACACACTCCCAGATCCCACCATTCTCTGAGCACAGGGCAGCCAATCAAAGCAGAGGAAGGAAATTATCCTGGCCGGCTGACAGCCGCAGCGCGCTGATGGCCATATATGGTAAAAACCACTGTCAGAGCCCCGTCGGGCCGCTGCTGTGGACATATCAGTGAACTGCAGCAGCAGGAGCAGCCAGCCAGGGAACACACAAAGGACAGGCTGCCTGCTCATCTCCAGGGGAGGGCTGGGAAGGGAGGATGGAAAGCCGGCATCTGCCAGGGCACCCTCTCACAGTGAGTCACAGCCACTCACTGTCATCAAAAATAGCCCCAGGGTACATTGTGAAGTTCCTTCTGCCAGGACTTTGTGCTCCATTGTTAACTGGGGGTGAGTAGGGTGGCCCTCCCCCCAACCCCAGCAAGACTGTGGCAAACACAGGCACTAGGAGAAAATGAAAAGGCCCTTCTGTGGCACTTCATGTGGTAATGAGGCCAGAGTGCTCGTGTGGCTGGCAGCTCCTGACATAATTTGGAAGTCATTGTTCTGCACCTGGTACCCTCCCCCTGCATCCTCCACCCCTCCCCTCCTCTCCCCTAGCCTTTCACAGCCCATACACTTGACAGTTTAAGGTGCCCTGGCATCAGACAGAACCTATTTCGGGAGGCAGTGAGTGGGCATCCCTGGACACATCAGGACACTGGCTGGCACCGAATGAAATCCTCTGTCCATGACACCAAAGCTACCAAGTGCCAAACGCCCACATCTGTACAAAGGGCTACTGGTAATGCCACCCTTGACTAAAACGGAGCACCACTATTTGTAGAAATGGAAATTGCCTGTCAGCAGTGTACAGTAAGGCGAAGATGCAGCCAATGCAAATCCAGCAGGTGCTAGCAGTGACTGCAGATCACACAGAAAAGCACCATCAGGAGACTGCCATTCCCTCTGAACTGGCCCATGAAAGAAGGCACTTATCAGCACGGCGCCTGGCACTTAAAGGAAGCCTGCAACAAATGCGAACTGCTGTGATTTCATCGCTGCATGGTATAGACCAAGTACTTCTCAAACCTTAAGACAATTCTCTGAGCTGACAGAATCAAAGCCCTGACAAGCTAGTGTTTTTGTTATTAAGCTTTCTAATCCCAGAGAAAGAATGCAAAGGATTAAGTGTCAATTAGACCACAGTTTCTATACTAAACAAATTCTTCACGCTCAGTAGAAAAAAAATGTTAGTAAAAAACATACATGTACAAATCAAATAAAGACTCAAAGACCTAAATTCTAATCCACAAAAGACCCCACAGTCTTGGGCAATCACTCAATCTGAGTTTCAATTTCTGCAACTGTAGAACAGAGGAATGACAGCAACCCTACTAAGTGCAACAACGGAGACACCATTTATGAAGAGGACCCTCCAAGTACAATTACAATCTGATGTTATTCTGGAGTCTTTAGAAGTTAGAAGAGCACCTCTTCTAATTTACCAGTTTAGGGGAATTGGCTGGGCTCCTCTTCTGTTTCATCTCTTGCCCTTACACACAGGAGAAACATGAATGCAAACACAACCTTCCCTGTGAAGTTGTCCTTGCCTTCCGAGCCTCAGGTGAAGTCATCTCTCACAGAGCACTTTACGCACACACAAAGCTCTTCACTAGAGAGATCAGGAGCAGCTGTCACTGAAGCTTTTTAAAAGCAAGAACCCAGCACAGGTCCTAGAATATAACAGGTACTCAAATGCCTAAGGAATGAGTATGTGAATGAATGAATGAATGAATGAATGTGACTTTTTAAAGTACTGTTTTAAATTTCACTAATATTTAAACCACAATTAGCTCTTTATATGTGTTCTAGTAATATTACTAATAATACTTTTCTAAAATAATCTCTACAGGCTGGGCACAGTGGCTCACACCTGTAATCTTAGCAATTTGGGAAGCCGAGGCAGGAGGATTGCTTGAGCCCAGGAGTTCAAGACCAGACTGAGCAAGAGAAAGAACCCAACTTTACAAAAACTAGAAAAATTAAGCACTCTGGGAGGCAAAGACAGGCAGATCGTTTGAGCTCAAGAGTTCGAGACCAGCCCGAGCAAGAGCAAGACCCTGTCTCTACTAAAAATAGAAAGAAATTAGCCAGACAACTAAAAATATACAGAAAAAATTAGCCAGGCATGGTGGTGCATGCCTGTAGTCCCAGCTATTTGGGAGGCTGAAGCAAGAGGATTGTTCGAGCCCAGGAGTCTGAGGTTGCTGTGAGCTAGGCTGATGCCACGGCACTCTAGCCCAGGCAACAGAGCAAGACTCTGTCTCAAAAAAAAAAGAAAAAAGAAAATTTAGCCAGGCATGGTGGTGCATACCTGCAGGCCCAGCTACTCAGTAGGCTGAGGCAGGAGAATTGCTTGAGCCCAGGAGTTTGAGGTTACTAGTGAGTCATGATGATGCTTCTACAGTCTTGCCAGAGCGATAGTAAGAACCTATCTCAAAAAAATTAAAATAAAATAATAATAATCTCTGCATATAATAAGCTTACTGTAAAATATTTTGAAAAAAAATACAGGTAATTATAAACAAGAAAATAAAAATCACCTTTAGTCCCATCAATGTTAACATTCCAGACTTTTTCCTAAAAATCAATAACATAATTGAAGTTAAGAATAAAATAGTGACTATGATCTTATAACACATTTTTTGAAGGTATCACAGAATACAGGATAACAAAATCTTGCCACATAATATAACTCTCTCTTGCTATTGCACAGAATCCGTCAATTATTCATTTAAGACATTTAAAAATGTTTATATGTATATGTATACATATATATAATCTTACTATATAGATAGATTTTATATTTTGTATTTTTTAAAAGGAGAGGTCGGAAAATAGTGCTCAAACCACCAGAATGTCTTTTAGGTCATTCTGAATTATTCATATATGAATTGTGTGAATTAACATTATGAGTCAAGTAATATTTTGACACATATATTTGTTACCAATTGCTACTTAACAAGTTATCCTGAAATTCAGCTGCCTAAAATAAACATTCATTATCTTACACAGTTTCTGAGTTCAAAAACAGCTTATCTGGGAGGTTCTGGCCCAGGGTCTTTCAACAGTCTAGGTGTCTGCAGTCATCTGACAGCTTGAGTGGGGCTGCAGGATCTACTTTCCAAAGGTTCATCCCCACGGTTGGTAAATTGGTGCTGGCCATTGGCAGGAGGTCCTATGGACCTCTCCACAAGCTGCTTAAGTATCCTGACAATATGGTAGCTCCAAAAAAAAATGGATGCCAGTAAGCTTGTATGACCTAGTCTCAGAAGTCACATTCCATCAATTCCACCATATCCTGTGGTTACACAGGTCAGCCCTATTTAATGTGGGAGGGAACCACAAAACGGCATGAATACCAGGAGACAAGAGCCACTGGAGGCCATCTTTGGGGCTGCCTACCACAATGCAGTAAGGCAAGACTTCAGAGAACCTGTACAAAAGGCTCCTGGCCACCCAGTCTGCATCCTCTATCCAAGAGAGTCAAGAGATCAGGAGTGTCAAGAAATCAAGAGCATATAATTCTAACCGTTTCCCCATCTGTTAAGGGAGTAAGAAAATAATTATAATACAATGTGACAATGCAGCCTGTGGTACTAGGGGCAACCAAGAGAACACAAAGGATGATTTCCTCCATCTGGGCCAATCCAAGGTAACATGTGAGCTGGATGATGAACAGTAAGAAGAGACCATCATGTCTCACTAGAATACTGACTAAATGAATCAAGATTTCTTCCTCAACAAACAACAGAAACACTCTAAAGCAGACCTTGTCAACCTTGCTTTAGAGTGTTCATTAAGAAATTTAAGTCCGAATGCTCTAAGGCAGCTACTGTATGTAATAAATTAATTTCTCTCCTATGCATCTAGAAGGCACTAGCTATGTTTCTTCTTGGGGAAAAACTAAAAAAGTCATTCAAATGATTTTCTGTAGGGCTAAATTCTTTCACAAAACCCTAGTTGAAAAATACTGCAAAATGAGTCGAAAAAAATAGTTCATAGACACAAATAAAGCAAGATCCCAAATATTCTCACACACAGTTCCTAAAATAAATAGGAGAAACAGAACTATGCACAAGAAGGAACTGCAAAGCTACAGCAAAGAAACTAGAAGGAAAGAAGAGACAGTGACCCGTCTCACCAGGCGAGTAACTGCAAAGTTGAAATTAGCCATCATTCCAACACACCAAAGTTCCTTCACAGTAGGAATACTCAAGGGAGGAAGGAGAATGCAATTAGGGAAGATGAGAGCCATCCAGTTCGCATCCTCCATTCGAGTCAATGTCAAGAGATCAAGAGCATATAATTCTAACCAATTCCCCCCACTCTTATTTGTTTTAAAGGCAGGATTTACAGGTTCCCTCTGACCTGGGGTGTGTGTGTGTGCATCTAACCAGAAACACTGGTATGTCTGTATGAAACACCTCCAGGGTTCACAGTAGGGAGGGAATGCCTCAGCCCTACATCATGAGTGTGGCTACTCCACAAAGGAAAGGCTTATTCATGCCAACGCGGTAGGTTACACAGGGAGCCGAAAACCTGTGTGCTCTTGCGACAAGGCAGTTTGCGCAGTTGTGGCAAGAAAAAAGAAGTGTATCTCACAGCCAAAACCACAAAGCCAACTTGTGTTCAGCAAGATTGCTATTTATTATTCATCTTCTGAAAGACTAAAGAAAACGAAAATGTTCTAAGCCACACCTTGAAAAGTCATGGCAGAGTGGCAAGCCACAGCTTGATGGAAGCATTACAAAAGACATGAGGCATCACGTGTGCTAATCTAAATCACCCCACCTCGGGATTGAGGACTTCCGTATTCCTCCAGCAATGACCTCTTAAAATACCACTTTCTCTAATAAAATCTTCCTAGCAAACCTCATAAACCATACATTTAAACATACACTCATAAGTGTGCTTCTTGCTCCACGTGTGCGTGTACTTGTGCACATGTTTTAATGTGTTTGTTCCCATTACACTTTCCACTTCAGATTTTAAGACCTGGAAGACAGAGACCATGTCTAACTTATTTTACATTTTCCCAGAATCTAACCACAAGCCTTATGAGGTTGCAATAATAAGCCCCATTAGCTGCTGACAACTAACTAGCTTTCAAGAGAAATTCACGGAAAGCCATGTTTGCAAATTGGAGTCTTTCTGAAAGGGTTACAACACACTTTAAGACCTATATGTGCGTGTATTCAATATTAGTAAGCACAGAGCCCCAAAAGCATCACCAAAACCAACCTGCCTGTCTATAACCAGAAACAAAAAGGGGAAATATTATCAGAAGCCCCTGAAATAGTTATTAAAAACTGTGCCCATCTCCTAAGGTTCGTGTTTAGAATAACCCCAGAATGCTACCAACATGTACTGGGGTTGGCCTAGCACACACATATAGTATTAATGTCATGCTATCTTGATTTCAAGCATAACCTTATATTATATCTGGGAATTTGGCTGTTTTTTGGAGTCTTTTTTCTTTCGTTTTATGTGGGGGTTTTTTTTGTGTGTGTGTAGTTGTTTTTTTTTTTTTTGCTTTTAAACCAAAGCAGCATCTCATTATAAAACTATTTCATAGCTGCCAAGACACTAAAGTTGTAGGACTCCTTCCCAGGGTGAAGAGCCCTATATTAGGATTAATGGGTTCACTATGTACTTGGAGTCCCTATCATGTTTTTATTCTTCAAGGCTGCACTTCTAAAGAGGAGACAAACACCTCAGTACCAGTGATCTGCTAGGATGCTTTCTGGGGGAGATTAGGAAACTGACCACAACAAAAACCAGGCGCAAGTGCTCCTGAAGGGCAGAGATGCTGGCACACAACAGGCACCCAGCTTACAGAAGATCAAGCCAACTAATCAACGTGAAGACTTACTCATATTGTATAAACAATCAAATATCAACTGTGAAAATGTAAAACGTATAATCTTTATTTAAATATTCATGATTATACCAAAATTATAAGGTAGATATCAAGAGGGCAGTTAGCCCCATAAAGGAGATAGAAGTGTTGGTTTCCTGACAACACGGAAGAGGGTTATATTTTCTCACAGCTATTGATGCCCCAGCAATCAGCCAGCAACTTAGGCAGGGACAGTGACCTAGGAAGAAAAGAAAGGGGAGTGCCACTTCACACTCCGGGGCTCAGGGACCAGGCCCTGCCACGACAGCCGATCTTTCCAAGAGCTCCCCAGGTATACAACTGTCTAGAGAAAACATGAGACTACTCTTCTTCACTGGGCTCAGCCTTGGGCCTTGGTGGAAAAGCAGCCACAAGTAAAAAGGCATCTGATCTGCTTTTCAAAGTTATGTGCTGGACTAAGGGAAAGAATGGAAAAACAGTGTTTTCTTTGCTGAATTCTGAATATCAGACCAACTGCGTTAGAAATCACTTCATAATGGGAACCATAGGAGATGAGTAGCACTTCTGAGATCATCTAGAATTACCAAGGCAGAAAATCACTTTTATACACAGCCCCTCATGTTACAGAGAAATAGAAGAGCAGGACAGAGTGACACATCCATGTCCCACTACAAGTCAGTGAACAAACCAGGACTGAACTCCACAGCTCCTCAATTTCCAGACCTGCGTTCTTTCCTCTACCCATAATGACATTCAGGGCTAAATACACTTTAATACACAAGAATCTCACATAGTACACGGCAACCTACCAGTTACTGAACCCCAAGTATTGACATTTCCAATGACTGTCATGGGCTTAGTTTAGACCAATGTTACCACCTCTAAAACAGTATTTAAGGTGCAAAGCCACAAAGTATTATAGCCTCGGAACAAAGATCCTCATGGCTCCTCTGAACACTGACACTTCATCCAAACATAATAATTTTTAAAGCAACCTGTTCTACCCTAATTCTTGTAAGGCTAAAGAGCAAAATACTAAAACGTACTTATTAAATGTAGGCCATTTAATGAAAAACCAAATCATAAGATCCAGTACGCTTAAGGCTGGAGCACACGAGTCTCCCTTAAATGGTTTAAGTGAAACTCAAAGTTTCCTGCGGTTTGTGAAAGCAATGATGGACTCACAGAGCCTTTATGGATGTGGAAGTTGAAGGGAACTATCTGAATTCAGTGGAAGATCAGCCATTCAAAAGTTTATTCTGGGCGTCTTAATTGGCTTGTTCCGTTTCTTTGAAGAAAAAAAAAATGTCTTAAATTTATCCCTCAGTCTATAAAGGGGAAGTAAAAACTAACTCCAGAACAGATCATGGCACTCCAGTGTCTGAGCTGGGTTGACAATCTGTGGCTGTCTTCTCAGCTGGCAGCCATAAAACACACCAATAAAAAGTCAAGTTTCCAAATAAACTAAAATGTTGTGGAAACCAAATGCAACTGGCATGAAGTTGTTTTAGTATTTTGCTCTTTCACTAGTCTTACAAGAATTAGGATGGAATGGGTTGCTTTAAAAATTATCATGTTTGGATGAAGTGCTGGTTATCTACTTCAAAATAATACTGCAGCGCACTTATTTGCCACTCAACAGCAATTTTCTCCACAGAAATAAAAGTATCCAAATATTAAATAAACTTTCAACTTAATGAAAAGAGTCACCTTTGCCAATAAGAAAGAAGGTGCAGTTGAAAACCTAAAGGCATCCAACTCCCTACTTCTATAGTGAGATGGTTCTATTGTGTAACATCAATACCACATCAATCTGGTTACTAATGTAAAAATCAGATGTTAAAATGAAACAAGTTAGTCAATGAGCATCACTGAGAGAAAAGTACAAGAGATGGAGGTTTTCCCAATGAGTTCTCCCAAGGAAAAAAATATGAAAATACAATGGGAAACATCGCTTTGACAGAAATTAACTTTTTGACAGCCTCTTCCAGAATCCCATGGGCCATTATGCTGAGATGCACCCCTAATGTACACGGCTCAGAGGCGGGGGCAGCCACTTCCCCCACTGTCTCTAGCAGAGGGGACACAGCCGTAATGTGACTCCCATCTGTGTCTACACCAGCACTGAGCCTTATCACCGGAGCTCAGGACTCACCAAACTCAGTTTCCTCCTAAAAGCTAACAGAAAACAACTGCTTCTAGGCCGTCTTCATTGCTTTTTTTCCTTCATTATTTGCAACTCTGGGATTTGCTGATAAAGTAAGTGCAGATTTTGATCTGTAGTGTTCATGATCAGTCAGCAAATGCACAAAATTCCTATCTAATCTCCCACCTTGCAGTGGGCTCTCGGGGGATAAAGTAGAGAGAAAGGAGGACTTGGAAGCCCACTGAATTTGAATACACAGATCCACTTTCAGGAAAGATCCTTTATTTCTACCACTTGTCAACACTGTTTAAATCCTATACTGAAACTTATTACTGTCCAGAATTGAAATCTGTATTGCTTTGGAACATTTTTTCGAGCCTTCGTTTTATTTACTATTCATAAAGCCAAAAAGTCTCAGTTCTCATGACTTTACAAGAAAGGAGAACATTATCTTATAAATTTCTGCCCATTTAACAATATAACTGGTTTTAAAACTATACTTTGGAGCAAAAACATAACTGGTTTGAAAACTACTCCAAAAGAAAATTTTTTGTGAAAAGTGGATGATTAAGACCCAAATCATAAAATTCCTTTGACTGCTTGGGCTCACAAAGTCATTCTAATAATTTTTTTCATCCACAGAAGGCACGCCCAGAACAGAGGTCACCATTCTGTTTAATGATTCTGTTAGAGAAAAACTGATGTCGTTAGTAAGGCGTGTGGAACTTAACCTCAATTACATCAGAGTCTAATGGTCGCAGTAAACACTAATTCTTCGTGAACTGTCAATCTATTACAGAAAAAATATAGAGACTACCAGAGGGTGTCTAACAGAGTGCAAGGTCAAGTTACTTACCTTGTGCAGAGGGAGCACAAGGAACGCTCCTCCCCCACTCGCTTCTATGATTATGGCAACAAATCTGGGATTGACAGCGCAAAAGGAACTATCCCAGGTCACACGAGAAACTCGGATGTCATCATAGCACTGGTCATTTTTCACTGCTTGTCCAAAAACATGCCGAAACTTGCTCTGTCGT
>CAUYRT010081435.1:0-45343 GCA_963574885.1 Lepilemur ruficaudatus | reverse complement strand
TATCAGAGTCTCTTGTTATTGAGCAACATTTAGGAGTTTTCTGCAAATGAAGGGCACAGTTAAAAACACTGAAAAGGAAACTGAGTTTTCCACAATGTTGAAATTTTTTTTTCTGCCTATTTGAGCAAATTGTTACTACTTGCCAAAGATGAATAAACTAATTTTTCTGCAGTGGACATCATTACTGATGGCTTCCTTCTTGAAAATTCTGTCCTCTTTACCTTTTGTGGCACTGAAGTATCCTTTTCCTGACTTTGTCTACTCTTTCTCAGTTTCCTTCACTGGACACTGTTCTTATTTCCATTCTCAAGGTGCAGACATTACTCAAAGTTTTGTTCTCAACCTCTCATTTTCTTCCTCCATATTTCTTTCCAAATCTTTCGCACTGTGTCTTACATACCCTGAAATGTTGGCAACCATTGCTTTTCAGATAGCTGCCAAGTCAGCATCTCTAGCCCAGAATACTGTACTTTCCAACTGCCTTTGGGCAGCTCCTCTCAGAAACCATCTAAATGAACCTAAGCTTCTTCTCGTGCTTTTTATTTCCTGTCTTGGTTAATAGCACTATCTTCTTCCTAATTGCCTATGCTTAAAATCACAGTCATCGCAACTCCTTTCTCCTCCGTTAATTTCCATTCTCATTGCTCAGGGGCCAATGCCTTCAGGATTTGACCTGGATAGGCTTTCCTATCTGTCCCCTCTTGCTATATTTACTACCAAAAACCAAATTAAAATCTTACTAAAATGACCATAGACAATTGCAATAGCCTGTAAACCGGAATTTCTACTTTCTGCGACTTCCCCCAAACAAAACAGGCTACTGATTTTCTGCAGTCACATATCCTAATATATAATTCTGATTTCATGACTGCCCAGACCAGGAACCTGTAAATGTTCCCTATCATCTTTGTTCTGGCATATAAACTTGCAAATTTCAAACCCTAATCCAGGTTAATCTGTCTACACCTCCCTACATGTTTCCTACATTTTATTCAAATAGAACTAATTTCCTTATGCACCACCTGTAGTAGGTAGAATTCTAAAGACATCCTCGCACCCCCATCCCAGATTCCTGCTCCTGGTTATTCAATCAAACACTAATCTAGGTAGTTCTGTGAGATGACTCAGAAGGACTGAAAACTATTAATCCCCTGACTTTAAAATAGGGAGATTATTTTAGATTATTCAGGTGGGTATAATGCAGCAACATGAGTCCTTAAAAGCAGAATGGGAGGAGAGAAGAGACAGGAGATACTGTGGAAGAGGAAAAAGGAGAGATTCGAAGCATGAAACAGACTGAACCCACCAACTCACCAACCCAAAAACCTTGCTGGAGGGAGACCATAGGAAAGGCATGAGAAGAATCCAGACAGCCAGCCACTAAGAGCAAAGACTAGCCTCCAGCTGACACACAACAAGAAAAGAGGAGCTCAGTCTTACAAGTCCAAGAAACTGGATCTGGCCAGCAACCTTAGTGAGTCTGGAAGTAGATACATGCCCCGATCCTTCAGAAAGAAGCGCAGCCCTGCTGACACTTTGCTATTGGCTTTGTAAGCAGAACACCTAGCTCAGTGACACTGTTCAGACTTCTGATTTACACAAATGTGAGATGACAAATGGGTTTAGTTTTAAGCCACTAGATTTGTGGTAACTTGTTATGACAGCAGTAGAAATTGAATAGACCGCCCTCATTGATACACTGCTTTATTTTCCCAGTGTATTCCACTTCGTAAAGCTGGAAGACCTCTCCATCTTTCCCTTGCCCCTCTACAGTCTACTCAAATCCTACTTTTCCTTCATGACACCAGCATTGCTGCCACTTCCGTAAAATCTTTATAAACCTGAGAGCTCTTATGTCTTCTGTGTACCCTGCTGCCCAGAATGTTATACTTATCTCAAAACACTCATCCTGTTTACTAAGTAGTATAGTTATTTAAGCAGAAGCTATTATCCCCCACTAGAGTAAAATTTGTAGAGGGAAATCTTAATTCCTTTGTCAGCCTGCTTTTGCTATGGTAGCAAACAACTCCAATATCTTAGCGGCCTATAACAGTAAGCATTTATTCTCCTGCTTTTGACCCGTAGGTTAAGCACAGATTGAGTGATCTAGTCTGAACTTTGCTAGGCAGTTGTGCTGCGGGATGCCAATCCACCTGTTCCTGGTAATAGTCTGGGCTTAGGTCTGCTGCATGTATGTTCCTCCTTGGATCTGGGCACAAGGGAAAGTACTGAGACAGCCTGCTTTATGTGGAAGATCAAAAATACAAGAGGGTGAGTCTGGCCACATGAGCACGTATTTTTATTTACGCTTTTGCTCCTATCACATCCGCTACCAATGCATTTGCCAAAGGACGTCTCATGGTCAAGACCAAAATGAAGGGAGGACACATCCACCCACCATAGACCATGGCAAGAGTGTAGATGTATAATTCTACCACAAGAAAGTGAAAATTGACTCTTTTACTTCAATTTACGTGGGTATGCCTCACGATGATATCCTTTTCCTCCCTCCTTCCTATACAAACCAAATGTTTAGTACATTGCCTTCTGTATGGTGACCAGGATGGAATGGATTTAATGTTTCCCTTTGACTGGACTTTGTTTTTCCTGGATAGCTGTCCCTTTCCTGATCGTTCAAATGTATTCCCTGTGTCATCCACACAATAGCCTATATTCAATTTGCACTTAATTCATTTTTTAAAAAATATTTTCAGCATATGTTTTTTTACCTCTCCAGAGAGTCATGAATTCCTAAAGGAGAAACTCTGCTTCATCTACTTAACTCTAAGGCTCCCATATAATGTCTAGCCAAGGGCTGAATAAAGTAAATGCCCAATAAATACCCAGATGACTGCTATTTTCCCCTAAAAATGATAGGTCTTCTTCTCTAGGTATTTTCAGAATGTGTTGCCTGTCTTATGATGCAGAAAACATCAATGGTGCTTATCTCATTACAAAGCTGAGCACCAGCTTTAGCTGTATGTTATTTAAAGGTGAATAATGACGCATAAAAGCTCTCATACAGCCTTGAGAAGCTGATGTGTGACATTTCCTGTCAATCTGGGCTTGTTCTGTCAGAGTAACTGACACTGTTTTTGAAATTCCTCCAGCTAGAGTGTCCACGTGTGCTGTTAGGGAAATTAAAGGAATGCTTCCTTGTAACGAGTTATTGGTGGCTATCTAATGCTACTGTCTGTATGGTTGCTGGACACTGGTGTCGAGTTGTTAAGGGAACACAAAGCAGCAAGAAGCTTTAGGGGTAGGGAGAGTACTACTGCTACACGGAATTACATTCTTCCTATAGAATAAAATTGAGGGCAGGGAAAGCTCTTCAACATGTTCTTTTAGCTACGAGGTAATATTGCCTCCTTGACTTCATTATTATTCATAGATACGCTTCTGACAGGTTAATAAACCATTGCAAAAGGCATTGGCATTGTAAGTCATGCTACTAAGAAGAACTATGACATTAGAAATTAGACTGAACAAGTTTCTTAAGGATCTCCAGCTGGTTTTATCCCACAGCTGTTACAGGTCACTCTGAGGCATGCTCTGGCTTCATCATAAGATCAGTTGACACCAGAGCCATCAGCAAAATAATCACTTTGCCATGTACACAAGAACAAGTGGCTCTCCATAATCCAGAAAAGCAGAATCACACAGGTCCAATGCTTGCAGCAATACATCAAGGACTCTTGCTCAAACTGACTTAAGTAGACTCTAACATGATAACATTATTATTACATAGTCCTGCAGCTACTATGGAAACAGAGAGAAAGAGAGAGACCTTCAATGAATGACTTCCTCTCTGCCAAAGTCATGGCCTCAAAAAGACTAAAACTGGATAAGCATATTTATGTTGAAGATTGTAGAAATCATGGTATAAAGTGTACAGGACTTTATACCACAAATATTGCATTTAATTCATGGCAATAAAATTACTTTGGGAAAATCAGTTAATCATTTTTGAGCCTTTATTGTCTCACCCATAAAAGGTAAAATAATTTTACTACCCTACCTCCTAAGGTTGTTGTGAGGGTTGCATGACATCATATTTTGAAATGGCCTTGTAAGTCAGAAATAGTCCTACGGAGATCAATAGTTGATATCTTACATTTTACAGGAGAAGCAACATGGATTCAGAGAGCCTACCAGACTTTCCCAAAGCAAAGATTTAATTATTGTTATCTATGGGTATCTATGAGATAATGATAACACTAGCAATAAAAACAGCTAGTACTTAGTGCAGATTTACTATGTGACAGCCACTCTTTCCAGCATTCTGTGATATAGTAATATATGTAATCCTCTCAGAAGGAAACTATGAAGTAGCTACTCTTAGTATCCACATTTTTCAGGTGAATAATCTTAGAGACGTTACGTAACTTGTCTAAGGTTATACAGCTAGAAAATTGTGCAGCCAGTATTTGAATCCGGCAGTTTAGGTTCAGAATCTACAAAACAAGTTATAGTAACAATTTTTGCAAATATGCCAGAGCTGCTTTCAAACAATTTACAAAAGTTTATTGAGTCTCTATGATGAATTTTAGGGTAACATTTTCCACTTCCTAAAAGTTTTATAAGTAAATGTGACCATTTTCCAATCCTGGGCTATTTGTTCTTTCTTGCCTATATCTTCACCACCATTTGGTGGTGGTGGTTTGTTTTGTTTCATTGTTTTACTGTATTTTACTCATGGCTCTGTCCACCAGTTTGTTGAGCATTATATCTAAGCCCCTTGATCTGTGAATCAGCCTAGTTGAACTCTTATGTCCCACCGCATAGTACACCTTAGAAATGAAAACTCACCCTGTAGTTTCCATTTCGGTTCTGATTTTAAGCTAACTACCAGGCTAAGCTCAGTAAGAGCTCTAGCAACTGCCCTAATTAAAAATATGTATGTGATTTCTAAGCAAGTCTTACTGACAATCTGCCCCTGGTGAAAATCATTGTTACTCTTGATGTTTTTTAAATGAACAAATCTCTGTCTCTCTCTCTCTGTCTCTGTTTCTGTCTCTCTCTCTCTCTCTCTCTTTCTCACACACACACACACACATACACACACACAAACACATGCTTACATGAAGAAAATGTCTAGTGTCTTGCTTTTTGATTAAAAGAATTGAGTTTAGTCCTATAAAGTCTAGCTTATTTATTAAACATGTAAAATATAACATTCTCCTTATTGAAGGAAAAGCTCTCATAATTTAGCTCGTGATAATACATTGCCAAAATAAAGAAGAGAAAATGTCAAGCCAGAAAGAAATAGCTCTGCACAATTGCTTATAAAGCTGAAGATTGTCAGGGAATCATTACAGGACTTAGTATCTGTTTTATGCACACACATGGATTACAAAGAGTCAACTGCATGCTAATTAATTCCTCTGATACTGTATCATAGGCTGGGCTCCTGAGATATATATAACTATATAGACAGAATTATGTTATGTAAATGTTGCTGTTAATATTTTATTTCTGTTTGACAAAGAATGAAAACATATATATTGAAGTGACACCCAGTGGCTACTTTGCAGATTAGCCACAAGAATCCTTGGCATAGGGATACATTTGTACAGATACCCAAATCTGTAATTTTTCATATATTTTATCTAATTTTTGTAGAAAATGTTCATGTGCCAAGCTTGCCAGGTAAGAAGATACCTATAGTAAACCCCCACTGACTTTACCTGACCAACACCTTTCCTCTTCCTTTTTGGAACAGGATCACAGTTTTTATTTGAGGAATTACCTCTACCCAATTGTCTGAGGTGTTGGTGCAACTTCTAGTCGGGGTGCCTTGCACATCCTCTGGTGACGAGTCAGGACACCCTGACTCTCCATCCTTAAAATTTGTCTCTTCAGAAGAATAAGGACAGGGAATGTATAGAGCAGATCAGTCCCAGCTGTGGATCTCTAAATGGACTCTCCATGAAATCCTATTATCTCTCCTGAGACTTTGTCCTTCCTACGGAACACGTATGTGTTCAGTTAACTATTTTATCTACCATTGTTTTTGTAAAAGAAAAAAAGCAAATTCAGACTTAGTAAGGAGAGATTTTATTCAAGAAGATTATTGCAATGGGGAAAGGAGGAAGGGAAGGGACTAATGCAGTAAGATCACCGTGACTATAAGATCTGCAAGCATTCTCAAAGGCTAGGCAAAAGGAGTTTTTCTTTTAAAGGGAGGAGTAAACAAGGTGAAAAAGACCCAGGCATGGGAAAGTGGGGTGAAGGGGTCTTTTGATGGATAGTAGATCAGAGAATGTTTTGCCCTGGGGCCAGCATGTTCTGAGAGGGCTATTAAGAAGGGGCTGTTTGGTGCATTGTACGGAGGATTCAGGAGTTCCAGAGCCTGGGGAAAGGAGGAAAACTTATCCAGAGTTTGGTTAACAAGCATTTTGTTGGGATTCATCCTTGGGAACATGCAGTTCAGCTAATTATTCATAAGGGGGAAAAATGGGAATTTGGAGGGTCTATATCCACATTTGTCATATGTAAACAAGGCGGGGGCATGTCCGTGAGTTGTATATAAGTCATATGGTGAAAGGCAATTCTTTGTAGTAAGCTGTTTCCCAGAACACAAAAGGGTTGGAGGATTCCTAAACTTTGCAGTTTTCAGGATCCCAAGACTTGAGTTAAGTTTAACTGTTGGGTTCCATTGCCTGCAACAAAAGAATACAAAATAAAGTACTACCTCAATTCCCAAATGATTTGATCTGAAATTGCCTTTAATATCATACATCATCTCATGTACAATGCAAAAAGGAAGAGAAGAAGGAAGGGACGGAGGAAGGGAGGGAAGAAAGGAGGGAAGAAGAAAAGTGGGAGAAAGATAAGCAGGATAACCCTACCCACATGAGGAGAACTGGAAAGAATGGCAAGTCCACCCTGGACTCATATGAGAAAAGGGCTTACTGCTCATAATCTAAAAATATGCCAACCTGCAAAGGCAAAAAGGGTCCCATATGACTGCTCAGCATGTTTTCTCCTGCCTGTGAAATCTTCGGGGATGTTTGACCATTTTTCTACTGCATCACAGAGAAAGACATCAGAAGTCTGCCTTGTACATTCACGCTGGTGCAAGAACTGCATACACATGATGTAACCAATTGTCCCCAGTGCTTCTTCGTCCAAAGTAAAAAAGAAAAGATATGAAGTGTGAGATACATCAAGAATTAAAAAGAGTTTTTCTCTTGACTTTATTTTTTTAGTCTCTGCTGCCCAGCCTTGCCCAGGGTTATTATACATTTCTCCATATCATCCCAAATATGAGTGCATGCTAGATAACCCCAAAGAATACCTGATGTGCACACTGCATAATGATCTATAAACACTCTAGGAATAAAATAAAAGCCACTTAACCCATTCCCTTACTTGAAACAAAATGTAGCGTAGTACAACATCTTCATTGAGAATGAGAAGAGTATGCAAATCTCATCCTCACCCTTTGGCCATCAGGGTCAATGTTCTTACTATAGCAACTGGTCAAGAAGGAGAACACTTGGTAAGAATACTCAAAAAACCAGCATTAGGCCAGTGTTGTTTTTAAAAGAAATGAAAATAATCATATTTCACTTAAAATACATATAAATTCCTCATAAAGATCTGAAAAACACAGTATAAATTCCCGTGTTTCTCCTAGAACATAACTCAATTGTCGCTGGCCTGGAATTGATCATCACCTCTTCCTGCCTGTTTTATGAAGTCCCCTCATGAACAGCAATCTGTTTCTGTTAATAGCACCTCCTTTATAGAGCACATCATTTCCATTTACCTCCTCTTGGACTGTGTGTTAAATCCAGCTAAATCAATTTTAACAAGCCCCTTTTTCAATTGCAAAGAGGCAATTAGCACCCAGTGATGTCACCCAAATTCCCGTAATTGTGAAGCAAATGTCTTCCATCTTTCTTCATAGATTTTCAAATTCTGACAATTTGGCATTGTTACTGATCCATGCGCAAATGGAATTTAATTTGTCCTTTTTAAAAAAAGGTCCCATTTCCCCTAAGTTGCCTGAGTTATATAAGAAAAGAAATTATCCTGACACTCAGAGAAATATCTATGAAATATCTTAGCTTTTACGATGCTCCTGCCTCCGAGGAATTCTCTATTAACGGAGATGATTCTAAGAGACCATGGTGTCTGTTTGACGGGAATTCTCTACCCCTTCTCTTATATTCTATCCTGTTCTGTCTGCCTAAGTCTAAACTCTTTTCACTAGTTTTTTTTTCAGGTTCTTAATTCCTTAATTCAGGTCTCATTACATTATGCTAATCCTCATCTTGCTGAATTTGTTGCCTATTAGACCACATGCTGAAATAATCAAAATCCCTCTGTGTTTCAGAGTCATGGTCTTTTTATCTCTCTCTTTGCTGGATGCCTCCTAGATAATTTCAGGATGCAGATTTTTCCAATGACTAGAAATCTCCCTCCCCGCCCAGCCTCTCCTCTATCAACTGCAATGAGAATAACAGTAAGTTCTTTGAAAATTTGATGCCATCGATCATTTAAAAGAGACCTGTTCACAAAGTTCCCCTTCATTTTGAAGATGAGCCAAAGTTGATTTCAGTTTGGGAATGGATTCCAAGTTGTTCCAGGGAAAATGACATGTGTTAAAAAAGTAGATCCCTGTGTTTGCATGCACAGTGCTTTCATTGGAAGCTTCCCTCTTTTATCATAGATAGATTACTACTGTAAACTAAAAATAAAATCCTAAGACCCCACTGACTGAACAGACCCACTCTTGGCCAAGCTGATTCCAGAAAAACCTTAAAACTGAGTTTTAAGCCATGAAGGGAGGGAGCGCTGACATGCCTCCTCATAGCCCCTCCCTTTTGGAGTTTAGGCACAACTACTGACCAATGTTAAACTAGAAATCACAAGACTGACAAAACAGACATTTTGTGGCAACCAGATACTAAATTATAAATAGTACCTAAGGCCATGCAAGGCAAAGGTTAAGTTACATACGTAGGCCTTCAGTTTGCTTAACAGATCACTTTGAGTATATTAGCAGCCTTCCTTATCTTAAAACATTCCATTCTATGGACTCCAAGTTTTTAGATAAAGCTTTATTCCTTTAACCAATTGACAATTAAAGAATCTCCAAATCCACCTATAACCTGAAAGCCTTTGTTTTAAGATGTCCCACCTTCTGGGGCTAAATCAGTGTATACCTTCCACATATTGATTTATGATTTTACCTGCAATTCCTATCTCCCTGAAACATACAAAACCAAACTCTACCTAGCCACCTTGTGTGCATTTTCTTAGGACCTTCTGAGACTATGTTGTTCTTTGTTCCACCGTCACTCATACTGGCTGAGAACAAACCTCTTCAAATTATTTTATAGAGTTTTTTTTTTCTGTTAATACAACATGCCATAACTTTCTGTTTTTAGAAGGAGGAAAACACAAGCTATGATATGTTTCTGTTTCTTTGAAAAACAATAATGAAAATATTTTTAAATGCTTTGGCTGTTAGAAAAAAAGTAGAAAAATGTATTACACATTTTAAAATGATTGGATATTGAGCACTTATTGTCAGGTAGAGTCTGCAAGATGGAGGTGAAGTGCAAAGGTTCACCAAAGTGACTTAATACTGTCCTACCTTCAATGGCACTAATAGTCCAATAGGAGAAAAAGAAAAAAATTTAGAAATAGCATAGAGGTCCTCTTAGAAACCTTAGAAATTTTAGAAACTCCTTGGGTGAAATAATGAAAGACAAGGGCAGCCAGCTTGTGACCAAGCTCCTGAGAAATGTTGGTCTGTATGTTTACTAGGCTTCCAAGCCTTGAAATATCTTCCCTCCATACTCCTTGAATGTTTTCGTTTATCCTCAGATCATCTGAACTATATTAATTAAATATACTCTGAGTTAAATAAAAATGGTTTTTAAACATTAGAAGTGCCTTTGGGAAGATTCTTATTCGGTAGTAACTCTAAATTTTGTGTAAATTATTAAATTTACGTTTTTTTTGTTTGTTTGTTTGTTTGTTTTTACAAATAGGTAAAACCAGAAGTACCAAGCAGATGGACAGGAGAGGAGGAGGTACTCTTGGAGGATGAAGTCCCTAGGGGTGGAAGATAGGCAAGGGTGGGGCATTAGGGACTCATGGGAGGTGAGGGATGCATAAAAACTTGGAGTGACAAGTAGAAGGTGAGAGAGGTATAGGGAAAAAAGAGGCTTCCAGGACAAATCTTATTCAGAGTTTGCCTAGAGCCAGCTGTCTGCTCTGGAATGGGGGAGAAATTGTGTTCCCTTCTTCCCTTCTTTTTATAACCTCTCCCCTCTTGTTCTTTCTCTTCATTCTCTTTCCACATTCAGTTGCGTTATGTGTTAAATCAGTTTGGGGTTTTGGCCTGACAAAGGAATTATCATTCTGAGACAAATGTTTTACAAATTTGCAATAACTAAGTTACATCACATTTTGGAACAAAAACAGTGTGTAAATCAGGTCCAGTCCTCAGGCACAGATTATGCAGCTTCTGGCTATACTGACCCTGACTGAATGATTTCTCAAGAATAGACAATCCTGGATGACGTGGGCCTGCCTTGTACTTAGCTCCATGACAAACACGTTAGGAAATGATAGAAACACAGAAGATAAAACATACTTTTTTCCTTCCCCAAATTACCGCCGCTTTGACTGTGCTTCTGTTGATTATACCCATTCAGAAGTAATCATGTTAGCATCACTGTATCGTAAATGCTTCCTTGTTTTCATTTTACAGACTTTGGAACCCACGCAAAATACTTCCTACTCTTAATTACTTTATTAAAATCACAAAAAAAGTTCAGGTTTTAAATGTTCTATCCGAAGATTTTGTTTATAAATATTATGGCCCCATAGTCTGGCCAGAGATGACAGAGACAAGCCTTTCCCTTACAGAGAAGGCAAATTCAATGGAATAGGTTTTCCTGTGAACATAACATTTTCACATGGTATTTGTTACTTCTTGGATGTGTGGCTATTCTTGAGTTTACCACGTGATGTTGGTTAAATCATAACTGAAGACTGTCCTCTAGCTTGCCAAGGGTCAAAACCTATGTCATTTAAGCCACACTACTAGACAGCAAGGTATAAAAAAACAAAAATCCAGAGCCACAGAAATGCTCTAAATGCAAATGGTTTGATAGATAAATATGGCTGTGGTTCCGTCAGTAGAGCTACTGTCTCCATTTCAGGTCTACTGGTAGTCCATACCCTACATCAGCAGTGTGTTTCTCCTCATCCTCGTCCAGTCTTTCCCACTGCCATTGTGTTTTTATCTGCCACTGCAGAGAAAGTCCATCTAAACCCATGACTTCATTTGGGTCATTGTAATTGACGCTTCTGATTTCCATGAGAAATGAGACAGTAGACAAAAGAAAAAGGTATTACTCAGGAAGAGGTATTAGAGTACAAAAGAATGATAAAACTATGTCTGTGGTTTAGTAAATATAGTCAATATAAGTTTTAGTGATGAATTATCATATGAATCAAAATAAACCCAGCGCTATTTAAGAACAAAATCAACCCTCAAAGGAGTTAGCAGATGGTTAAGCATGGATTTGGGGGTCTTAGCATCACCTTGTTGATTCTGTGACCCCCATGATATCCTCTCACCTTTTCATTTAGGTGTGCAAAATATACCCTACACAAAACGTTCTTTGCAAGTAACACTTTAGGGCCAACATGAATTTAGACAAGCCTATGGGCCATCTGAATTCAAAGTCTGCTTCTAACCCTAGCTACAGAGGTCTATTTGGCTGTAATCTCTGGCAGTCTACTAGACTTAACTGATCACATAAAATTGTACCAAAATTCTATCAACTCTTCAAATGCCAGAAGAGCCTTCTCCCTTTAGAGTTCTAACTACTGGAGTGTTCTTTCTACTTCACTCCCTCTAATTCAGGTAACATTAAATGTCCCTTACCAGACTATCTCAGATTCTCTCTATGATGAACTCTCACAGCATGCTCTGCGTTTCCCTGGTAACACACATACTCACTGTAACAAATTCAGTTTGTGTAATAGTACAACGGGTTCAGAGATGAGATGCTATTAGGTTGGCTTCTAGAATAAGACAACGTCCCTCCGAGGCTCCTCTGAGTTCCCCAGGGGTGGCAGCCTGTCAAATAGCACCATCTTTGAACAATCTGTGGCCACTATGAAGTCTCCCACACATTTTGTAACAGAAATTACAAAATGGCCCTTGATTGGCCTGGTGTCAGTGGAGAACTGTGGAAAAGCATTTCACACAAAATTGGAGTTGAATTCCAGGGTGGACCAGGTACACTAAAGGACCTTGGCCTTGAGAGAGAGAAACAAAGAAAATTCCCATGTGTGAACTGTTGTGGCAGAATCTCAGGGCCAGAAGAAAATAGTGATTCCAAATATGGTATGAGAGACAATGCCTCACCACT
This sequence comes from Lepilemur ruficaudatus, assembly GCA_963574885.1. NCBI lineage: Eukaryota > Metazoa > Chordata > Mammalia > Primates > Lepilemuridae > Lepilemur > Lepilemur ruficaudatus. The sequence goes on along the minus strand of CAUYRT010081435.1, from coordinate 32,933 downwards.
CCCTTACCCAGACTCTATTTCTATCACGTGAAACTCCCTGGGCATGTGTTTCCTAGTGAAGTGATGCATTCCTTCTCACGATTAAGTTTCATTCACAGCACATGCTACCTGAGGGGAAGGCAGTAAATATCAGATCTGTGACAAAGGGCTTCCATTTTTCCTCTCTCTCCTATCTGGCATCATCTCCATAGTTTTACCTTTTCAAGAATGTCATATGGTTGTTATTATACAGTATGTACCCTTTGCAGATTATCTTCCTTCACTGAACAAAGTACATGTTCCTTCATGTCTTTTTGTGGCTTGATGGCTCATTTCTTTTTATCACTGAATAATATTCCATTGTATGGATGCATTACTGTTTAGCCATCTATCTGCTAAACATTGCTCCCAAGTTTGGTCAATTATGAATAAAGCTGCTATAAATATTTGTGTGCAGGTTTTTGTGTAGACATAAGTTTTCCATTCATTAGAATAAACACCAAGGAGTATGATTGTGGATCATATGGTAAAAGTATGTTTAGTTTTGTAAAAAATTGTCAGACTATCTTCCAAATTGGCTGTAGCACTTTGCATTTCCACCAGCAATAAATGAGAGTTCCTGTTGCTCTATATCCTTGCCTTCATTTGATGTTTTCAGTGTTTGGAAATCTTAAAGAAAGGTATAGATTCTACAAGGACATGGATCCTGCTATTTTGTTTTCAGTGACTGGGACTAGCCACAACCAGCCTGACAGTCCTCTCAACTGGGTTCAATATGCAATGACTGGCCATAAAATGTTGTGACAGGGTTCAGCCAGCTACAACTGGTTTAGACCAATTTTGGACAGCTGCAACTGGTTTCAACTGCCCATGACCGGTTTCAACTGGTTGTGAAGGTGTAGAACATTTTTCACCAATGACAACTGGCTTAAACTTTTTCAGCTGGTCACAGTTTAGATCTATTAATATTGGCCACCACTGGTTTAGAGTAGTTTTGACCAACTACAACCAATTTCAACTGATTTTGCTCAGCCATAATAAGGTACAACTTAGTTTAGACTGGCCACAACTGATTTAGGCCAATTTTGACTGGCCCGTCTTCGTTTTGGCCAAGCATGACCAGATTGAACCAGCTTCAACCAGCTTTGACTAGGTATAACTGGCTTCAACCAGATTTGACCTGTGTGACTGGCTTTGGCCAGCCAAGACCACTTTTGACTGCTTCGACTGGTTTCAACTGGTTTTGACCAGTTTTAGCCAGCTTCAACAAGTCTCAGTTTCACCCAGTTTAATCATTTAGACCAGATTCAGACAGTTTTGACTGACATCAGCTAGTTTCAGTGGGTTTCTATCAGTATAGAACAGTTTCAGTGGCTTCAACCAGTTTGAACTGATTTGAGCCTATTCTGTCCAGTATCAACTGATATCAGCTATTCTTGACCAGTTTGGGCCATTTTCAACTGGTTTTGGATAGCTTTCACTACTTTCAAATGATTTCCGCCAGTTTCAGGTAGTTTTGACTGGTATCAACTGGTCCAGCTGTGGCTGATTTCAACTAGGTTTAACCATTTTCAATTGGTTTCAACCAGCTGAAACTAGTCAAAACTGGTTGAAACTGGCTGAAACTGATAGGAACCATCTGGAACTGGCTGACACCAGTGAAGACCAGCTGAAACCAGCTGGCTGAAATCAGTTCATACCTGTGAAATCACCTGAAAAGAGTGGAAGACAGACGAAACTTGCCAGAGCTGGTTGAAATCGGCTGACACCATTTAAGAGCAGCTGTAACTCATCAAGACCTGCCGAAACTGGTCAAAATAAGTTCAAGCCAGCAGAAACTGGTCCATTCTGGTCAAAACTTGCCAAAATTAGTAAAAAGCAGCTGAAACCTATTGAAACCAGCTGAAACCAATTGAAACCTGTCAAAGCCGGTTATGGCCAGCCTAAATAAGGCACAGCTGGTCTGAACTAGTTGAAGCTAATCATGCTTGATTAAAACCACTTGAATCTGGTCTAAACTGGTTACGGCCAGCCAAAACCTAAATGACCAGTCATAATTGGTCTAAACCAGTTGCAGCCAGTCCAAACTGGTCACAGCTGGTAGAGGCCAAGAAAAACCAGTTGAAACTGGTTGCAGTCAATCAAAATCCATTTTGGCCATTCTAAACTGATCTAAACTGGCTGTGGTCAGTTGAAACAAGTTTAACTGACTGGTGGAAACCATTCTAAACCTGTCACAGCCAGTTGAATGGTATCCACCAGTTTCAGATGGCTTCAACTGGTTTCAGCTGGTTTTGAACAGTTTTAGCCAGTTTTGACTGGTTTCGGCCAATTTTTACTACTTTCAACTGGTTTTGTCCAGTTTCAGCTGGTTTTGATTGGCTTTAAACATTTTGAGATGTCCTCTTTTTAGTTTTTGGGGAACTCCATACTGTTCTTCCTAGTAGCTGTATTAATTTACATTCCCACCAACAGTGTATGGAGGGTGCCCCTTTTTTCAAATCCTTACCAGCATCTGTTGTTGTCTGTCTTTTTGATACAAGCCATTTTAACTGGGGTAAAATGATACCACGTTGTGATTTTGATCTGCATTTCTCTCACGATTAGTTGTGTGCCCCATTTTTTATGTTGGCCATTTGTATTTCTTCTTTTGAGAAATGTCTGGTCAGATCTTTTGCCCATTTTTAATTTGATTATTTATCTATTTTTTGCTACTGAGTTATTTGAACTCCTTGTATATTCTAATTATTAATCCTTTGTTGGATGGATAGTTTGTAAAATTTTTTTCCCATTCTGTTGTTTCCCATTCTCTGTTCACTTTGTTGATTGTTTCCTTTGTTGTTCAAAAGCATTTTAGCTTGGTGTAATCCTAATTGTCTATTTTTGCTTTAGTTGCTTGTGATTTTGAGGTCTTGTACAAGAAATCTCTGGCCAGACCAATGTCCTGGAGCATTTCCCCAATGTTTTGTTCTACTGTTTTTATAGTTTCAGGTCTTTAGATTCAAGTATTTAATACATTTTGATTTGATTTTTGTTTATGGTAAGAGATATGGGTCTAGTTTCTTCTTCTTTCTATAGATATCCAGTTTTTCCAGCACCATTTATTAAAAAGACTGTCCTTCCCCACTGTAAGTTCTTTGTGCCTTTGTTTGATGTGAGTTGGTTGTAAATGCATGTATTTATGTCTAGGTTCTCTGTAGTGTTCCTTTAGCCCATGTGTCTGTTTTTGTATCAGTAATATGCTGCTTTGGTTACTATAGCTTTGTAATAAATTTTGAAGGCAGATAATGTGATGCCTCCAGTTTTGTTATTTTTGCTTAGGATAGATTTGGCTATTCAGGGTCTTTTATGGTTCCGTATATATTTGAGGATATTTTTTCTATTTCTGTGAAGAATGTGAGTAGTATTTTGATAGGGATTGCATTGAATCTGTAAATTGCTTTAAGTAGTATTGCCATTTTAATATTATTAATTCTTTCAATCCATGAACACAGAATATCTTTCCAATTTTTTTGTCTTTTCTTTTCTTTTTTTCATCAGAATTTTGTAGTTTTCCTTGTACAGATCTGTCTCTTCTTTGGTTAGACTGATTCCTAGGTATTCTATATATTTCATAGCTATTGCAAATGGGATTGCTTTGTTGATTTCTTTTTCACATTGTTCACTATTGGCATATATAATTGCAAGTGATTTTAGTATGTTGATTTTGTATCCTGAAACTTTGCTGAATTTGTTTGTCAGTTCTAACAGTTCTTTGGCTTTTTGTGTGTGGCAGGGAGAGAAGCCACCTTGTCTCTATGCCACCATGTATTTCTTCAAGGAAGTCTTCTTAATTTATTTCTTGTCTTTCATGCTTTTCATATATTAACCAAATAGTCATGTAATGGCTCTGAAGAGCTACAGAAGAATATGAGGTAAAATATGGCATTTTAATATAGTGGATTATACATGATTTAAAAAAACACAGAAAATGGTGTTAAGTTAGCAAGAAGGGTATTATTAATTAATACAGATAATAAACAGGCAATGGTCTATTGGTAGAAGAGTGCCTAAGAAAAATTTCATGGAGAAGATGGCATGAGGCTTCCCTTACTGATTTGATTGTTGAAAATATAAAGTAGACCGTTAGTGAATTCTGCTGAGGGAAAAACTATTCTGGACTCACTACAAGAAAATAAAAGAGGCAACTAAAGTCAAATTGTTTAAATATATGTGAAATAACTATCATTGTGCCATGAGCATTTATTGAGGCTCTACTACATGGGCACTGTTAAAATTTATACAAGACTAAAGAAAGGTTACTTTTTCTCTGTCTGTATGAATTTCACATTTCTGTGGAAGAGAAAGATGCCTAAGAAAATAGTAATGCCAATTATAATTATGTGACAATGTAATAAAGGCCATGGTCAAAGTACACTTGAGTTCTATAAAAATGCCAGGTGGTATGAGATTTGTTCTGCCCAAGGATTAAAAGGGGCTTTGCTTACAAAGAAAGTCAAGAAAACCCATGGGTCAATACATTTCAAAGGCTGATTTTGGAAATTATTTGTTTATGTGTATCTGGCATCCATTCATCCATATGCCAATAACCAAACCCTGATATTTCAATGGGAAACCACCCTTCTTCTAATTTCATCCCAAATTTTGTCCCATGCCTGGCCAATTCCATACATCTATGCAATCCCATTAGAGGAACCTATTCAGAGATGAGCATGCAACCCCAGCCAGTAAAATGCAGATACAGGAATTATTTGTTTTGTTCAGCTGATAAGATAAAAGCCTGGAGCTGCATATACCATCACAAGATGGGCACCTGCTTAAGAATACAACCCAAGTCTAGAACAGAAGTGATATTTGAGAAAAATAAACTAAGCTTTAATCATATTACTTGATTTACTGAATGTAGCTAAGAATAAAACAAATTCCAATACTAGGCTTTTTAGTGATATGACTTTGAAAAGGAGAGGTACGTAAAGTCTTCTCTATAGTTTAAGCCCCTTTGAGTTGGGTCATACTCAGTTGAAGAGTAGAAAATGCTGAGTGTTATAAGGAGTTAATGATGAGCATCTTAATCTTTGAGGAGTCAAAATATAAAGAGATAACATTAACACCAAGTGAACAAACAATACATTTTTTCTCTAGGAAAGAACCTATATTTATAAAATGCTGACACCACCAATGTCTGGCATGTGGCAGTATATTCTGCTTTTATAACACACCTACCAAGAACAAGACCCTCTTTAGTCCTCCTTCTGTGAATCATCATCACTAAATTGATACTGTTTGTGCTGATAAAAACCCTCTTAGGGACCCTGTATGCTTTGATTGTTTTGTTTCAGAAACAGATTTTCTCCCTGCAATTTCTCCCTTTTTCATTGACACACCAGTGGTGTTAGAAATGGATTGGTGTGATTCTATTCATTGGTATGTTCTGAAATGAAAGCTGCCACAAAATAATTACTGGTGAGAAGGCACCTGGTCGTGGAAGCACTAGCTACAGCAAAATAGAGATGGGTTTACTTAATCTCCCTCTCCAGCAGGCTATTTGTCTCATCATAGAATCAGGAAGCTACTTTTTTTTTTTTTAAAGGGAACAGGATAAAGACACAGCTAAGTAAAGATTTGCATGTTTTAAGTGATAATAGAACTGGAAATTGCTACTGAATTGGAAACCTACCAGAAAGGAACAATACCAGTAAAAAAATAAGCGGAAAGGATAATAGAAGGTATTTGTTACTATCAAATAAATGGTTTTCTTTAAGCTGATAATAAATCTTCCTTGGGAACTGTAAGAGTGCCTTTAGCTACCAACATAAATTTTGGTTAATTCAACTAAACAATTGATAATTTTTACAGCAACTAGATCAACAGCTACTGTTAAAATGAAACTGATATAAGATATGGTTCTAGTAGGTTATGGGGATAAGAAATTTGACATTATTCATTTGAAGGATAATTTTTCATAAGGGCCTGAGAATGAAGCTGAATGAAGTATAACTAAAGAAAAAAAAATGATTATACCAGCATCAGCTTCATTATCCAACTTAGAAATATGCTGATGATAAATAGGGACAAGAAAGTAAATTACAGCCTAAAAATATTAATACCAGTTGAATTTATTCCAACAACTTATTACTATTTGTGTGAAACTGATCATATAGCAATTTATACATTCACTGCTGTGTGTGTGTGTTTGCTTTGTTTTGGTGAAGGTTTCTTCTGGTGGAAGGTTATGGGGCTGTAGTCACACTACAATGGAGGATTTATTTCAATCACCCTAAATAATGGTCATCATAAGCAGCACCATCCTACAACTAATTTAACCACAATCTGTTCTTAGGCTAGCTGTGTGTACAGGACAAAGCTTAGCAAAAAATATAGCTTTCCTCAAATAAAAACCAAATTTCTCAATGAAATAAGGAGGTGAAATACAGAAGACTGGGCCACTGAGATATTTTGAGAAGGAGCATTCCAAAACCTGTGTTTTTCTAGAACTGCTACAGTGATAGTAGCAGACATTTGTTTGGAGAAATTGGCACGCATGTTGTGGGGAGTCCTGAGTTGTCTAAGAAGGAAAATAAAAATGAAAATGAAAAAATACCCAGAAGCATTCAAATAATATTAGGAAATGGTATAAGTATTGAATAAAGAGCCTACATTTCTAGCAGCTGTAGTGGGTCCACAAGTTTCTTGCTTTCTGCTCTTTGCACAGACACACTCCCCTGCCCTCCCCTTGGTGATCCTAAGATGGGGGCACAAGTATATGGCATTTCTCTTGGGACAAGGACACACCATGGAGGCTCTGTCTCCTGTAATGATGTTTCCTAGAAGTTGGATGTTAGGCAGGGACCAAATCTGACGGTGGTAGATACAGGCCAGGAGGGTGGTTCCTAGGGATGGAAAAACCGGGGAAAGGCCTGCAGGAAAATGCAGCAAACAACCGCAAAGAGCAGGAACTTGAGGTTTTGAGGCATGCACACCTGTGGAGCTGCAGCTTTGTAAGAAGAACACCTGTCAGTCATGTATATCAATCATCTGGTCACATCCTACACCTCCTGTAAGCCCTTCCCCAGACCAGACCAATAAAAGGAAAGCACCTGGGAGCCTTCAGCGTCTTTCTGCCCTCGCGGAGACTGACCCCTTCCTTTCTGGAACATACTCTAGCTTTGTATAGCTCCCTTCTTTTCTGCAATAGAAGCTGTTTCTGTGGAATTGCTTCGTGTCTGTAGTCACTCTGTGACACTGGCTCTGCTGGTGAATTTTCCAAGCAAGGAGCGAAAGAACCAGGACGAAAGTCTGCCAAGAGGCAGGACCTGACATTGGACTTGAGAAACCTTCCCAGGAAACTAGAACTTGGAGTCTGCTGGTGAGTCATTCAATTAGTGTGTCAGCAAAACAAAGACATCCCCTTGCCTGTTCAAATCCAACCCAAAGGGCAACCCAAATCCACCTCCTTTCCCTAATATTTCTTTATGGCCATCTTTCCTTTCTCTAACTGTACTTAACATATAATCTAATGTTCATGCTCCAGAACAAAGAATGAAATCACACCTCCTGCCAGCTTTCCTGACATGTTCAATAGCACCACCATTCCTCAGGCCACTCAGGCTCTTAAAAATATGGTGCCCTTTGATTCGTATTTCTCACTCTTCTGTCCTTTTATTTAATCGTTCACTAACCATTATCAATTCTACTATTGCAGGATCTTCCATATATTTTTCTATTGTTCATAATCTCACGTCCCACTTCAGGAGATTCCTCACTCATCTATCCGTTTTCAGTCTCTTAGACTGTAATATGGTGTATGTCACACACTTTTTAAAAATCTGGTTGTGTAAATATTCATCTCTGAAACTTTCCCTGGTTCACAATTACCCTCAACAATTACTCCCTATTCCTTCAAACTTCTCTCATTTCTACCCTGTTTCTTATGAAACTTTCAGTCAACAATAAATCTTGGACTACATCACAGATAGGTCCACTATTCCCTAGGAAAGAGTGCAGAGGGCTGTGTGGGCATTTTGCACATTTTCTCATTATAATTTTTTATGATTGATTATTTTGATGTCCTCAAATGTTTTGTGTCCATTCTCCTTGGGTAAATTTTAAAAAATATATCAAATACATTAACCATGACATGAGAAAGCAGGAAAAAATAACTAGTTTACCTTGAAACATACATGTGATTAAAGAAGTATGGAGCAAAACTCCTCTAAAAAGTGACAGATTGAAAAAGATCTTACCCTAGGTGTAGCAGTTCTAATGGATTATGGATTTGCTGTTGTAAATTGGGCTTCATGCACAATCAAGTATATCCTTTACCATTTGCTCTTCTGTGATCAGATCTTTTGCCAACAGGAAAAGAAATGATAGTTTCCGCACAGAAATTTGTTCATGGTTTTGCAAGTATTCAGTTTCTGGAAACACAAGTTCCATTTGGTTTTGATTAACTCTCACATTTCCACCTGCCTGCAAGACAGCTGTGCTCTGAATACCTCCAACCAAACATATCCAAAGTGAATCTGCCACAAATTAACCATATCTTCATCATAAACCACCTCTTCCTTGAGACTTCCTGAGTTTTGTTAGTAACACCACTATTTAAAAATATTGAATCAAAATCTTCTTCCTTCGATTCTTCCTATTCAATCATACTATTCTTCTTTACAGCTTTAAACTTACCAATGACTCTTGAATCTGTGTCCTCCTTTACGCATTTGATGTCATCAAGATGGATAAGTTCCTCATAGCTCCTTAGCTAGAAAGCCTAACTGGGCTCAGGTTTCCTCTCTCTCCTTGAATCCCTTGAACACTCCACTCTGCCATAATTTCAAGTTCATCGTCCTGCCTTTGCTCACAGCTTCCTGTGGCTCCATTTGCAAAGATGTTAGGTCTAAGTTAAATAATCTGTGAATGGGTTTATTAAACAATACACACCTGTATGATATTAATAGGCTCAGCACCACCTCTGACTTATTTCCAAGTTGTGGCATGTTTCTTAAAATCGGTAACCAATACAAGATGCACATGTGTCTATAATCACCTTCTAGGGCTATGTTAAACTAGGCAAAGACAAAAATTATAGAAATAAGAGCTGGATCTTTTATGAAGCCACAATAATTCCTAACAATTACATGATACTTATGTTTTTCCAGACACTGCTCTAAGAGGTTTACCTATATTAACTCATTTAATAATTTCAGCAACTCTAAGTAATGAGTATAATAAAGTAAAAATACCACAGTTTCCTCCCTGTCTGATACATCCACCACTGTCAGATTACTCTTTCCAAATCATAGCTCACAGCATAGCACTCATCTCTAATAGCCTTAAATGCTTTTCTACTGATTTATGAGTAAGTCCAACAGCCTTGCCTGAAATGCAGAGTTTCATGTACTCTGACTCTAACTTTTCTGATTTCTACTTTACTATAACTCCATACTTCATGCTTCCCTCCCTAAACACAACCCATGTTTTCCCACTTCTATATCTTTTTTCCACACTTTTGCTTCCATTTTTTCTAGATCTGAATATGAAACTATATACAGCCTTCAGATACCAGTTTTTGCTACATATTTCTTTATTTCAAAAAAATCACAGGGGTACAAATGTTTATTACACGTATTGATTTTGTTGTGCTTGAGTCAGGGTTATAAATGTGCCCATTTACATGTTTTTTTTTTCCCTAAAGGTTTTAATTAACTCACTCATATAATCTCTCCATCTTTAATACCTAATATATTGTTGTAAATTTCTTAGCTTTTGCCATATTCCTTCTAGAAATGTAGCAATTTATGAATATATTTTTCTCCACTGTGGTGAAAATTCGTTGAAGACAAATATGTGCCATTTTCTTCTTTCTTTTTCAGAGAAGAATGAAGTTGATGAATATAAAATGATTAGAACAGTGCCTTGGTAAATGCTCAATGAATGTGAGGTATTATTCACTAGAGAAATTATTGAATGCTCATGAGAAATCCAGTAGCACCACAGTCCTTTGACTTAACTATCATTACTCCCATTTGAGAAGTGATGAAGCTGTATCTTGGATAGGCTAAATGACATTTCCATATGTCTATACAGCCAGCAGTAAGCAGTGCAAGCGAGGTTTTGAACCCAGATCTCTTTTGATTATAAGACTGATCCATAGTGCACAGGTCTATGCAAAGGAAAGTCTACCCCCCAAGTCAAAGGAAAAGGTTGAAGAAAGAGGCTGACATATCTAGTTTCTCAGAAACTAACATTTCATAGAGATTTATGAACAGAAGCCATGCTTCAGGTGGCTGCTAGACAATGGACCCGTCCATCATTAACCCCCAGACCTAGAGCTTTTATAGGATAGGGAAGGAATGTTCAGGAGAATTAAAGTTGACTGCTTAGGAAAAGCCAAGAATGCTACGTCAGTCTGCCTAAAGGCAGGATGTATGGTCAAGGTTGTTTTGATATAAGGGCAGGATTTAACAGTAGATAAAATAGCAACCTAAGAGACATTCCCAGAACAGAAATCAATCAGAAGTCAACATGGCAGATTAGCATCCAGCATGGAGCTGCTTTAGCCTCCACAAAGACTAATGCTCTCTTTATATTTTGCCATTTGTCAACATAGTGGTGCTCATTTATTATATTAATTACTGGATTCCGAGGCTAAAATCAGGATTAATGGATTATTAATTGAAAACCTTAATATCAAGCCAATTCCAGCTTAGTGTTTGTGGTTATAAATAAAGTTTTATTGGGACACAGCCATACCCATTTGTTTACATATTGTCTATGGTTGCTTTCATGGCAGAGTTCATAAAGTGATTAGAACAGTACCTTGTTGTGACAGTTGTGACAGAGACTCTCACAGCCTAAAATATTTCCTGTCTGGCTATTTATAGAAAAAATGTGCTGATCTTTGGTCTATGTCAGTCATTTTCAACTCAGGTGGACATTAGAATTACATACCATGGGGTCCTACCTTTTGAGATTGCTACTGAATTAATCTAGAATGGGAACTAGATCATTCTAGTTCTCTGGGCTTGTGTGGTTTTTCAAAAGTACACAGATGATTTTAATGCGCAGTCAGGCATAAAAATCGCTGGCTAGGAAATGCCTTTACACACTAATTGTGATGACAATTGAAGCCACAGGATACAAAATTAGAAAATATGGCCAACTCACATTCAGAATTTTGTAATATGCTTGATTGTTAAAGATACTGGAGTGATTTACTCAGTGATTTCATGAGGCTCACAATGTATAAGCACTAATTTTCTGGCTCTGATAACAAAGCCATTGGAAAGAGGATAGATAGATTGGCCTCCTGATAAAGGCTGGGATGATTCTAACACCTACTTCATTTCCCTAAACAAAACTACATTTTATTCCAAAGAATCAGACAAAGGCATTTAATTAGAAAATTATTTGTACCTTGATTAGAAGCCTCACTTGCTGAAAAATACAGAATGACACTTATATTAAACACAATTGAAACAAGCAGAACACAACTTTAGTGCACTTGTGTTGTCCATTATCTACTTAATTGGCTTATAATTGTAACCACAGTTGTCATGTGTGTCTCATCATAATGATCCTTGAATAAGTATACACACACACACACAATCTCTATCCTACATTTCTTTAGGATTTATAAATGATGCAATTACAATTATTTTTGGCTCTGAGTGGGTGTGTGTGTGTAAGAGAGAGAGGAGAGAGAGAGAGACACATGGGAGAACTACCTAAAAACTAATGAGATTAAATTCTGCGGCATATCCTCTTAATTTTACAGCAAAATGGTGGTCTCTATGAATTATGAAAAGGGATCAAAAGAGGGATCAACCTGTGAAAAGAATGTCTCTAGACTTTTCATACTCACCCAACTCCTGAGAGATACTTCACCTAATCTTTCCTACAGGGCTTGGGGAATTCCTAGAGAGGTAGAATACTAGGAAGACTAGATCTAGAGTATGGAACAACAAGGACTTTCAGTTTGCTATCTGGTGTCATTAGAATGGTTATGGGTAGCCAGAGAGGAATCACACTAAAGCTATCCCTACTGTTCCTTTGACTCACTCTGTGAAAGTATCTGCACTCCTCCAGTTCACTAAGCCTGTGCCCATAACATCCTCACAGAGAGTTGAATCCTGTGTCACTGAAAAGAGAGGGGAGGCCACAATAATAATTTGGAAAATAATGTTAATATAAATAATTAAATTTTCCTCAATTCCTGACAACCTGTATAGGAGGAACTTCTGTCTCTCAGAGGCAGTGGGGAGAAAGAATCTAGCCCTTCTTGCCTCTCTTGGTAGCTTCTCTTCATTGAAGGAGGAATTATTTATCTGATTGGTGAGACTGCCAAAGTACAGGTGCCATTGGTCCTTATTTCTCTCTCGGGAGATCTAATGTGTTAAAGGCTCAAAGTACCACTTGAATTTTGGAATCTTGACCTCTCTGTGCTTGAAAAGGAATGAGGGCAGCCACTACCTTCTATGCAGTCAGCTGGGTGTGTGCTCTGCAGATCTAGTCTTTCTACTTGAATTTTAGACCCTGAAAGGAAATAAAATGTGCTAGGAAGTCTATTCTAAGTTCTCATTCCTGCTATGTTCTTTAATAAAAACAGGCAGAAATGAAGCTTTCTCCATTGATTCTGAATTTGCAGGGAAGGTGCAAGAGAATAGCTAGCAGTTTCAAGCCCTAAGTATTAGTTTCTGAAATATTTACCATTCTTTGTATGATTCAAAGCATAAATCCTTCATAATAACCCTGTAAGGTCACTGAAATAGGCACTTTTTTCAAATCTCTCTCAAAAGGCTCTAGCTGTCTCCTCCCATTTCACTCATATGGCTGTAAAAGAATCCACTGCAATTTATTTATCCCTGTGTCCATCCTTCCACCACACTTCCACCCTATTTGACCCTTTTGGCAGCACATTGGATTATCCAAAACTTTGATGTTCCTTTCCCAACTAGCTCCACCAAGCAGCCTAATTATCACTCTTGAGAAGTTTTCAATCCTTTAAGCATAAGCATCACAAACCCATCGGTATGCGCATACCTAGCTATAGAGAGTGGAAAAGAGTGGAACTGCCAATCTCATTCTCTAAATGAAAATTGTTGACATTGTACCATGAGTTTACAGACCAGTGACTACAGTGTAGTGGTACATTACCTTGACTAACCATCGGATACTACACATGCCCAGTTTTTTTGCTTTTGTTTCCCAGTATCTGGTGCTGTCCCAAGTTCGCACATGAGATACCATGGAAAGAAGAAAGATAATTTTGCTAAAAGGTACTGAAAAATGGACACCGAAAAAAAATGCTAGAAACAAAATTATCTATGGTTCTCCCACTTAGTTCAGATTTTAGACATGAGATGGGAGTTTTGGCACTAGTGTGAGCTATGAAAAGCCATTTGGACACCCATCCTCAGAGAATCTATTTCTCATTCCTCTTCTTCTTGGTCTTATTTTAAACAAGGACATGAGGAGGATTTTGTGAAATCTGATCCCTTTATTTCCCAAATCAGAAAACTATGTAACATGTATGACAAAGCAGCTCATTCATCCCCATGACAACTAATGATAAAAACAGAATTTATACCTTCAGGTGGAATACAGTGGTAGGAATAGAGCTATTTTTAAAAGCAAAACTTGTTTCCATTTCACTGTCTTATGAGAGAATTACTAAATATACATATGAGCCCTATTAACAAGACTGGATGCCAGACTGGATGTAGAAAATAATTTCAAAATATTATGGAACATATTATTTTAGAGATGGGCTTATGACATCAAAGGCTGTTTAAGATTCAGCAATCAAATAAACACAATTTGCACAACACTCTGCATTATTATTATTTCAATAATGAAGAGCATTTTTCAGAAATTGGTTCTGCATTAACATACTAAAAGGCAGATGGTCATAATCATTTTAAGAACATCATGAGTTAATCTTGACCTTCACTTGCTTCAGACACCACAAATAATACATCCTTAAAATCTGCCAGTTTGAGTGCAAATTGTATCTTTTTATGTTCTCTTTATTTAAAAAAAAATAAGCTCTAAAATGTCTTTTTTTTTATTTCAGCATATTATGGGGGTACAAATGTTTAGATTATGTGTGTTGCCTTTTTTCCCCTTCCCCCCCAACCACCCTGGAGTCAGAGCTTCAAGCACGTCCATCCCCCAGATGGTGCACATCGCACTCATTATGTATGTATATAATGTCCTTCTTGAAAGAACTCAATCTCTCATGGTTCAGAGAGATAGAAGGAAATCTGGAAGAAGTCTGCTCAGTTTAGGTATTAGGTGATTGCAATGAATATTGCAAATTTTTTCTAAGTTAGTCATCATCAACTGATCGGATATTTGAAATAAACTAAAATGCAGCTGTCAAATTATATAGGTTCAAACTATATTGGCACGTTAACAAAATATTAATGCTGTTTCCATATTTTTGGTGGTGATTTCCTGCGTCTAACTTTTACTATGGCCCTCTTCTAACAGTTTTTAAAAATTAAGGTCTGAAATCACTAATGCTGTACCTCAAAGAGCACACAAAATAGAAAGAAAATCAATTTTGAAATCGTAACCCTGCTTCTCTCAGTTGATGTCCTTGAAAAGGTTACTTAACTTTTCTGAAGATTTCCCATCTATAACGTAACATAACAGGGCCTGCCTAAAAGTTTAACATGATGAAATGAAAGAATTTTAAAATATTTGTTTTCACCTCTCAAAATAACCCACAGCAACCCAGTCCTACCAATAATTCTCATATTTGCCATTTTCCCAATTACTTTTTCCTGACATGTAAATTAATCTTTATATAAAGAATGATAATTTTGCTAAAAGGTATTTGGACCCTGAAAAAATGCTAGAAACAAAATTATCCATGGTTATCCCACTGAGTTCGGGTTTTAGACATGAGATGTGGGTTTTGGCACTGGTGTGAGAATGGTTCATAGCTGCCAAGATGCTGCTGCACTCTAAATATATTACCGTTTGCCTGTATGAATTATCTCCTCATGTTTGTTGAGAGAACAGTGCTTACCTGAAATGCTGCAGTATCATAAAATCATTCTTCAGTAATACATTCTGGTTGAAGGGGAGATATTTCAGTCAGACAATATTCTGAGGCCGTAAGGTTTAAGTAATTAAGTCAAGTAATCAAAGGGTTTTATGGCTCATAATGGATGAATTCATCATTCACTTAAATAACCTGAGTAGCTAAAAGCTTTTGATAATTTTCTCATTATAAAATTCAGTTGTTTAAAGACAAACTGTTTTCTAAAATCGACCAAGCAAATTCTGTAAATCATGGTTCTGGCACCTTGCTATTACAACGCCATATAAATATCTTCCTTACTGAAGTATATTTGGGGTTCGTGGAATATTCATTTGTGATCCTGGACACTCCATCAAACAAAAAAAGTTCTGCATGATTAAACATAATATATTATTCTTCCTCCTTATTTGCGTAATAAATCAGACCTACACTGTGGGTCACTGAGTGCTAGTTACAGCATCTAACAAGGAATGCCTTCAACCTCACTCTCGATTTTCAAATTGAAATAATTTTACAGAGATACAAAGTCTCCACATTATAAAATTTCAGATGGATTTCCAGAATATGTGCTTCTTTTAATATGAACATTGAAGCTATGTGATACCAAAGCAAATAATTCTATTAACTGTACAGTTTGGAGCTTGGCCCACTGCAAAATGGCTGATATATCTACTTTTTAGATTGAACATTGTGTTAGGGTATTACAGATACTTTTCTAACAGCGTAAATTCAAGTAACAGCAATGGTATGTCTTTGCTTATGTCATCCTGTGTTCTCCTTATTTTCTGTTTTGATAAGAAGATATGAACTGCACTGTCCTCAGTGGAGGTATAGACCAAGATAACTAGACCCGAGTCATAAAAACACGCACCAGTAAATGTTTACTTTATTAAAGTACTAAAATTGAAAGTAACAATAATCCAAATTTGATCCCCATTTTGTTCATAATTAACCATTAAATACATAATATATGTGAAGACTACTATTTAGGCCCTCTATAACAATATTACAATCAAAATTTACATGTAGATATGTATACACAATGATAAAATATATTAAATTTAAAATACATACATTAATTACAGTACATCTACATATTAAAATGGGTGCTCCCAAGTTGGAAAGCTAAGCTATGGACATTCTTCCAAGGTTTCAGAATTGTCCAGCCATATCTGAAAATGGATGAGTCAGAGCCTCCAGAAATCTATTTATATATTGGATCTAGTAGCCTTCTTCGAACTAATTGATCTAAAAAAGAAAAGAAGTTGAGGAACATTACATCGGCACAAGAACAGTAGAACAGTGCTGAAGAGAAAGGGTAATCGTGAGACAGAGAAGAGTATTGACCACTTGCAGCTTTATCATCCAATCTGCATCAATTTAGGTATGACAGGTAAGTAGATTTCTTGGAATTTTTAAAAAATCAGTAAAAATAAAAGAACTGCCTTTCCTGAACTTTTTTG
The DNA here is from genome assembly GCA_963574885.1 of Lepilemur ruficaudatus. Lineage (NCBI taxonomy): Eukaryota > Metazoa > Chordata > Mammalia > Primates > Lepilemuridae > Lepilemur > Lepilemur ruficaudatus. The sequence continues at coordinate 16,442 of CAUYRT010081435.1, read as the reverse complement.
AAAGCATTGAGGAAATGAGGTAGTCCTAATATGTAACCTGTGTAACAGAATAAATCAAAAATAGGGGAGTGAAATACAATCTTTCGTGGCATCACATACTGAGAAATGTAAGCTGGAAGTTAGAGTGAGGAAAGATAGGGACCAGAGAGAAGGAGACGACGGCATACTATATCAAGAATTTTGATGGTTTCAACAGAAGACCGTAAAACAGAGGAGAAACGAAACAAATAAAAATAAGCACGAGTTCATGAGCAAATAACACGCCCCCTGGAGGCTCTAATAACTATTTGGATTGAGCTTCATTTTTATAACTCTTTCCCCTGATTTTAAACAGTATAGGAAAATAGAAGAAGCACACATTAAAGCAAATATAATTCACTTGTGATCTCATCAAAATCACAGAGGAAAGTGGTAAACACAAAAAACAACTATGACCATGACAAAATTCTGTTGTTGTTATTGAGATCTTATGTTTACCCGAGTAGGATAATCTTGTTAATTTTATATGATCACATTAGTATACACTATAGATACCCTAATTCTTATGGCTTCTTTCTTAAATAAGCCATTTTCCCCTACTTCACTAGAAGTCAGGTTTTTTCTGTCATTTCTATATTTGCAAATCTAGGCAATGACATCACCAGAAACATGGAAGCATCAGATGAACAAAATATCTAGACAGCCTCGGATGTGTTTGTTCTTCTCTTAGTTGAGTGCTGATGGCTCTTATTTTCCGTTTCCTTGAATTCCTTTAATAAATACTATAGCAGTCTACCTCCTCCTGATGAAATCAACACAGAGATTAATACTGACCTATGGGATACAATTTCATGTCATTAACGGTGTGAAATCAACAGCAGTAGCAAAATGAGGCATATTTTAAGTTTAGGTCAGCCCCATATTGGTGGCATTTAATTTACTATTACAACTTAAGTTTTGCCATTTTCTCAGAAAATTGAATGTTCTAGAATAATAATGGTTTCATTTATTGCTGCTTTACCTAATATTCATGCCTTTAATGACATCAGATAGGATCCAAAAATATGTACTTGACAGTATAATACAACTGAGAAAATGCTGGTGCCATGATATTAAAGGCATAACCGATTCCAAGATGTTACAAAAGAAAATGTCCTTTATTCAAAAATTTTAGAGATAAAATTAACTAGGGATTTGAGCTGAATATTTGGAGGTATAGTGTTTTATCTCCAGATCCCTCATCGTTTTTGAACATTTGAATCCCAACAAATTGCGTATTCCCTAACACATGATAGAAATACATATTGAATACATAAATGAATTCTTCACTTTTGAGAGTGCAGTAGTGTTGCAAATATCTGCATTCATCAGCCTTTGTAGGATGGGCCATGGATGATAGACTCAGATTAATGGAAGTTATTATGTCATTGCTCTATTGCTGACACCAGTCACACAGGATCTGTCCAGATGGTCTTCCTGTTCATTCTGCACTCTCTGTCCAACCCACACGTTTGGTCATAATTTCCACAAACTCAATCTTCTCCTTTCCCAGACCTTTTCATCTCTGTTACAATATCTGTGAATTTCAATTTCTTATTCTGACTTTCAAGGGCTTTCATGATCTGTGGTCCTACTGAACCTCATTTTCTATCATTCTCTTTCCCATGTCTTTATCCTTTCCTTGCTTGATTTCCGATGGCACCCTGATGCACAGACATTCACAGATCATTCCCATGTCTATAATTTATGTCATGAAGTACTCCTTGCTGCAAATACTCTTTGATCCCTTCTGTCCTTTCTAATCCCACTCAATCTTCAATACCTAGACTGAGGTCCTGCTATAGTTTGAATGTGTCCCCCAAAGAGCATGTGTTGGAAACTAAATCCTTGATACAATAGAGCTGGAAGTTGGGGTCTAATGACAGATGTTTAGAGCATGAGGGCTCCACCCTCATAAATGAAGTAATGCCAGTTGTAAAGGGCTTGAGGGTATGAGTTTGACCTCTCACTCTGTCATGTTCTCTTGCCCTTCTGCCTTCCACCGTGAGATGATACAGCAAGAAGGCCTTTGCCACACTCTGATACCTCGATATGGGACTTCCCAGCCCCAAAACTGTGAGAAATAAATTTATTTCTTTAAAAATTACCCAGTCTGTGGCATTTGGTTATAGCAGCACAAAGCGGACTAAGATAGGCACTAGGTGAAGTCTTTTCAAACTATTGCTCTTTCTTTGATTTCTTAATCTGCTGAAGTATAAAGTTACCAGCTTCTAGAGATGTAAAAATATTAGTAAGACACATGTCTAGGCTTTAAAATTCTTATATTTCAGAATTAAAGATCAACATGGAAACAAATAATTGCAATGTAAAGAGATAAGTACAAGCCTGAGTGTGCACAGACCACTAGAGGTGTGTGTTTATAATTTGATAGTCTGTATCACATATTTGAGAATGTATTGCATATTTTTTGTGGCTGTTGTTTTCTGATGTTGTCTATGTATTCAACCCATTTCAGTTTTTCAATTTCCCTCCTAAATGTGTACACAGAACTGAACATACGGCTGCCTTTCAGTCATTTGACTATAAAATGAGAGGTTAAACTTTATGATTTCAATGGACTCTCACCCTTGTTTGTCTCCAAAATGCAGATGTATTCTTACTTTACCCAGCAAATGAATTCATATTTCTAATCCATGGACCTTCAAAGAAAAATTCATTATTTCAGTAACAGTATAAACAAATTATTAAATTGCTTGTCTTTCAAAGGATTATAGCATTATGATAGCTTGAAATCTAAATAGATATATATTGATATAAAGAGAGGATACACATCTCCTCCATGAACTTTTATTGGCTAATCTCACTTTATCCAGTACCTCTTGGCTTTATATCTGACTTTGATTATGTGAAAATGACTGTCCAGAAGAGTGGATAGAACTTAGGCTTTGATTATTCCCCATCTTGCCAACAATGCTAACTTGCTAAGTGGCCTTGAAAAGCCATATACTCATTCATAATTTCTGTATCTTCCCATTAAAAGGAATGGTTGAATTTTGGTGATGATCATATATGATTTTTATATGTTATACATGCACAGTGCCTGGCATGTAGCTATAATTTAGTAAGTGATAATTATTTTAACAATACATTATACTCTTTACATCTATGTATATTTTTATTCTCTAGCAACTTAGTTTTACTTACTAATCATGTCTTTCTGTATCAACTCTTAAGAGCTTAGAGGGTAAGAAAAAGAAAAACATTTTTTAGTCCTTTTTACCCTGCAAATTTCTGTGTGCACATTAATTAATACTATACATATGCTAAGTCGATGAATAAATATATGAATAATTAGGGTGCTTGCTTTAGACCTCACTTAAGGAAATGATGAATATAACATCAAACCTCAAAAATCTTATGGGTTTGTAGTCCTAAAACCAGGAATTCTGGCATGCTATGAATATAATCAATTTTATAGAAATCCCTAAGAAAATAACTCATTTTTTTATACTAAAGCTAAAATAGAAAGAAATAAGCCAAATAATATGGTGGGTTTACTTATTTTTAAAGACTGAGTGCTTCTTGACGTGAGATTCAAAGAGTTTAGTGGATATAACCCTTTATTAAATATTGGATAGAAAACTGTAAGATTTAGCCAAGGTGTATGAAATTAGGTTTGATGTGGAAATAAGAGGAAGTACATTAACCTGGTTAAGTCTTTTCTCGTTTTATGCTAGAAGAATAAAAGTTATTTTTAGCCAAATTAATGCTCATAATACCAGTTCTTTGATGTCAATGTCTGCTCAGTTGCCCTCTCAAAGCAGAGGTTCAGTGCAGGGGCCCATTCAGTTATCTATAAGGAAGATATATAAAGTATATATTTTCATGAGTCTATGGCACCAGACTAAAGGAAAGAAAGTGAGGGAATAAGGGAAAGGAACTGAGAGCTACCTGCTTATGAACAATGGGCTTCATTTCATGCTCTGTTTTACTGGGCAACAGGCTTTATTCAATCACTGAAGAAGAGTAGCTAATTTCCCATTCTAGTCCCCAGGGCATGCTTGGTATTAAATGAAAACAGTAAACTGACATATAAAAAGTATTTAATAAATCATGGGTAACATCCTATCTAACCTTTGGATCAGCCCTACTCAGGTAGGTGTTATTATTCTCATTTTGTAGATAATGAAGTGGAGACTCATATACATTTTACAAATTTGACATCAAACAACCTGGATTTGAATCATGGCTTTGCAAACACCTAACTCTGTCTCCTTGAGTAAAGCTTGTCCACTTTTCACTGCACCGTGTGCCCCTTCTCCCCTCCAACAGCCGACGATGGAACTCGTATTTTGTGAAACTTCCTCATTCATGATCTGTTCTTTACCCTTGGGCTGCACAGGCTGAACACTGACCAGCATTGAACTCTCTGCAAGTCTGCTACTGTCGTAGGAGGAGGCACACCCTTAGTGACAAAGGAAATGTGAGCATATTGTTTTGCATAAGCAAATAAACAATAACTGAACTCTTGAGCCAGGGAAGTGTCCTAACTTTTCATAAATGATTTGTCTTTTTGATAAAACTTCACCTAATAATTCAGAAAACTACAGGGCACCTTGAGTAGATCAGAGCCCGATATCAGAGAAACTTCCCTGCAGTCTTTTAAGATGATCAAGCTAAATAACGAATCTGAAGTTTCCTGGTGTCATTTTTGCCATGAAGTTTAAATTAGATGTGGTATCCCTTGGGTATCATTCAAAAGAGTCCTAATGACAGTGTAAAAATATTGAAAGAAGCTAAACGAGATTCTTTTATTTAAATATGCATAACTGTATACGTACTACCTTCACTTCATTGAAATGAAAAGGAGAGCGCTAACTTCAATGTTAATATCATCCTTGCACTGCCTGACTTTATATAAATGCCGATAATTCTGAGGTTTTGCAAGATGGATATTTATAATTACTGCAGATTTCATTAGCTAAAAAGCCAGCATTAGAAGGTAAAAATTAGATTTTAATGAACAATTCTTTGGAAGGATGTCATGAATTGGTATCTGGAGAATATAATCATGACTTAAAAATCAAGCAGATTAAATGAGTCCAGGAAAGAACTAGGCAGAATAAAGATTAAAATAACTTCAAAGACAGGCCCCTCTTCAACTACTTTTCCCACCCCCTGGGGGAAAATAAAGTAGAAAGAAAAGAAATAAGAAAGAATAATAAATGTGTGTTTTAAAAGTGTAATTTGTATTTTAATGCTTCATAGTTGATGGGGAAAATTTGGGTTGACAATTTTTACAGTTGTGATTTAACATAGTAAATTAAAGGCTCTGGCAGCAAGTAAATAGATTCACAGTGATTGGTGCTGAAATTCAATGGCCTTCCACAGATTATTGTCCAAATTCTGCCTTGTCAGACTTCGTGAATCCAGCACCATCTCAGAAGAGAGTAATGACCAAGATAAATTGAGGGTATGGGTTTTCCAGTGCAGCCTGGGAGGAGATCTGCTGCTTATGATGATAGAAATAATAAGGATATAAGTAATACCACTTTCATAGCCAAATGCATAGAGCAGTTTTCCATGTTATGCACTGTACTGAACACTCTATATACATAAAACATGTTTACTTGGAGAAATGATTCAACAAGGCAAGTTAAGAGCAAAAACACAAGGAAAATCTTACCTCACAGTCTCAGTCTATTTCTGCTAAGTATTGTGCATTGTGTCATAATAGCTTCATATCAGTTCAACTTATATTTATATTTGTATTTTTGAATAATAATTAATAATTTTAAAAAATAAGAAGGAAAGGAATGACCTCTGTCTACTTAGTAGTAATTATTAACATGAACATTTGATTTTGGAAGCTAACATAAGAATTTTTGAGAGGGAAGCAGGCAAGGTGGCTGACTACAGACATCGCTTAACAGACCATCATGGAAGAAAGGAAGGGTTTCAGATAAAGAAGAGAAGAGAAAGGACTCACAGCTCAGGTATAGTTCAGAGGAATAAGCATTGGAGACTGCCAAGGACTTCACAGAGGAAAATTGCAAATCAGAAAAGGAAGAAGAAAAAGGGGGAAAAAAAGATATTGGCAAGGATCAAACCAAGAGAGGATTGGAGCCCAGTGAAGGCGTTAGGGGGAGATCTTTTTCTCCTTCCCACACACCTTCAGTGATCAGTGGGCTACCAAGTTACTTGGAAACTTTTCTGCCCCCATGAACCCAAGCACTGCTGCAAACAGAGAATTGTGGAGAGAACTTGAGTGATCCCGGAGTTTGGACATTCTGTGCAGGGTTCCCCTCCAGGCAGAATAACTCAAGAAGCCAGAGAGCAGCTTTCTTCCATTCAGACTCTTATCCTTGCCCACCCCTCCCCTTTCCATTGCAGCCAGGAGAGCAGGTGGAGCTGAGAATTTAGCAAGCAGCCACCTCTTCCCAGCTGGTGTGTCCTCCAGTCTAAGGTTTCCACGAAAATGGGAGCCAGGCCTTTCCACTTGAGAACCTGCAGTGGACCCGGGGTGCCCGGTCTGGGAGCTCCCTGCCCACCAGCCCTTCCTAGAGATGCATGACAGTGGGTCAGACATGCAGGCCAAAACCCTGTCCCCAGGACTCAAGCAGGTTGCTAGGGGTTGTGGGGGTAGATTTAGAGCTGGACTCAGGAGCAAGGTATCCCACATGGGTGGAGCTGACAGGGGAATACAGTGGGGGTTCAAGACACAGAGATCTGGGGAGCACCCATCCTGCCACAGTAAAACCAAGCGGTTGGACTATGGCGGTTCCCCAGGTAGGGAAGATCCCAGCCTGTGGCACTGTAGCAACTGAGTGTGGCACTGGAGGGCAGGGATAACACAAGGGTGGAGCTCACTCCTGATAGCCAGTCAGGGAATTATGACTCCCTTCCTTACAAGCAGTGATCCCAGTTTGGAGAACCTGCCTCAATCCTCCTCCCAGTGGCTTTTCTAGTTGCTGGGAAAATGACCTTTGAGCCCTGCCTAGGCTTTGCAAAATTTTCCGGGCTTGCCCAACCTAACCAGGTCCAGCCTTGCTCCTCTGTGCATTTCTGCTGTAGTGGAGAACAAGCAACCCCCGAGAACTACAGAGTCCCTCCCAAAGTCTGGAGCATTCAAGTGCTCCTCCTGAGGGACTGACTAGAGCTTATTATAGGCACAAAGAACATCTCTGCCATTGGATCTTTCATGCAAGCATCAACCACTGACAGGGAGAGCAACTCTACAGCCCCTTACAGCATCTATGAACTCAATCAAACAAGGAGTGGCTGATTCTTACTTACAAGCATCACCCACCATCTCAGAGATTAAGCTGTTGAAAAGAGGTGAAGACAGCAGGATAGAAGCAACCTGAGGGGCTGCTGCTTTGTAGGAGAGAAATAAAAGTTACAGGCAGCTCAATCTGTGAGGGATCCTCCTCTTCCATTGAAGACCTCCGGGCTGATTGGGGAGCTGCTCAGAGTCTATGGAGACACACTGCACCAGAGAACAGGTGCAGTAAAGATCTCAAGGCTGCCAATCCCAGATTTCTGTAACCAATGTCATCCTGCAACTCCACTCCTGAGACTCCACAGTTGTGCCTGGACCCGAAGATCCCACAACTGAGCCTCCATCACTACCTCTGGGCTGGCAGAACCTCCCTGAGGTCCACCATTTCACTTAACCCCATGTCCCCAGCTCTGAGCAGCTCATACTCCTGGACTTGGTTGAAGTAAATGTCCACAGCCCAGCCATCATGACTACTGCCTAAATAGATTAACACGGCTCTCACTGTCATGTCACTGGGTGACCCCAGCCAGAGCAATCCCCCAAAGCAACAGCCACCATGGAGAGGGTCGCAACCAGCCCCTAACTCCAACTCCAAACAATGTACTGGGAAACATCCCTCCACCCCACATGAAAATCATCCAGCACTGGCTCAAACGGAGGCAAACACAGAAGAGCAGATTAAAACAAAACAGGGTGCTAAAGACTTTCAGTGCCCCTGCCCCTCTACTAATGGGCCAACACTACAGGGCAGGACACAAAAGCTTCATCTAGGGTCCTCCCATTCCCCTAACTAAACAGGAGAGTCCCCAGCTAAGGAGAACAGATGCCCTGCAATCCTATTAACCCAGAGCCAAGAGAGGAGTAGCCAGATGAGAAGAAACCAGCAAAGGTACCCTGGAAACATGAAAAAAACAAGAGAGTTTGACACCCCCAAGGAAGCAGAATGGAGCTACAGTAGTGCACTCCACCCACAAGGAAATTGCCAAAAATGACAGAAATTGGAGAAACCCTCAAACCTACACAAAGTCATGGGAACTAAATAACCAACAATTATTGGGTCAAGAATGAAATTAAGATGGAAATAAAAAAAATTCTTTGAACTGAATGATGAAGGGGACACAAGCTGTCAAAATCTATGGGACACAGCAAAAACATTTCTCAGGGGAAAATTCATAACCTTAAATGCCTATACCAAAAAGACAGAAAGACTGCAAATTAATAACCTAATGTCAAACCTCAAGGAACTAGAAAAGGAAGAACAGACCAAAACCCAAAGGTAGCAGAATAAAAGAGATAACTAAGGTCAGAGCAGGAAGAACTAAATGAATCAAAAAACAAACAAACAAAAAAACCCACAAAAGATCAACAAAACCAAAAAAAGTTGATTCTTTTAAAAAATAAATAAAATTGACAGACCTCTTGATAGATTAACCAAGAACAGAAGAGAAAAGACCCAAATAAAATAAGCTCAATCAGAAATGAAAAAGGAGACATTACAACTGATACCACAGAAATACAAGACATCATCCATGCGTACTAAGTAAATCTCCACACACACAAACTAGGGAATGTAGAGGAAATGGAACAATTCCTGGAAACACACATAACGTCCCAAGACTCAATCAAGAAGAAATAGGACTCCTGAACAGATCAATAATAAATAGTGAAATTGAAACAGTAATAAAAATGCTGCCCCCTCCCCGCCAAAAAAAAAAAAAGCCCAGGACCAGATGGCTTCCCAGCTGTGTTTGCAATAGATTAGAAAGAGCTTGTGTTACTATGATAATGGAGCAAAAATTATAATTCAGTCTTGGGGGTGGTCCAGTAATTCTCAGCTCACACTCGTAGTCATCCATAATCCCCTTCCCTTTTGCTAAAATATATCTTCCTTTCTATGATCTCATTCTGAAATATCTGTATCTCCTATAATTCTTATTTCGTAAACAAAACAAGGAAAGGGAATTTTTTATGGCTCTGTTTTTGATCATTTACAATTCTCTTGCAGGGATGCCAATAGTAAATCATGTCAAAAACTGACTATGCTGAATTTTTTGAGATACTTTTGCCCTTCTGGAAGCTTTATGCTAATCTGGTGTTATTGTTTTTATGAGAGGGTGTGTGTGTGTGTGTGTGTATGTGCACTCATGTGCTTGTGATGATCAGGGAACAGACTCATATAATTAAACAACAGGGAGCAACAGAGAACATTCTAGCTGGCACATTTTACCCTTCAGATATCTTTCTGCCTTCTTTTTTCTCTATGCCTCTACATATCCTAATTACAGAATAAGAAAACCATCCATTTCATTTGCTAAACTATTGCCTCTCCTGCCACACGATATTTGCTTACACCAACCCCCTAATGCCTCCATCTCTGTCTATTGAAACCTAACCTAACCTAACCTATTTTTTAGGATTTAGCTAAAACGCCACCATGGTTGTGAAGTCATCTGTTATTAATCTAATCACAGACCTCCCTCCCCAATACAAAACGCCTTAGGAACATCCCGTGGAACCTCTTCATATACTGTGATACTGTGTTAGTCATACATTTCCTCTCTCACTACCTGAAAGAAGCTTGGAGACAAAGCCCACGACACATATATCTTCATCCTCATCACTAGTCCTTGCTGAGGACTCTGCGTTTTGAACATATGCAATAAATGTACACATGAAATGAAATTTAAGTCCTAAAGAATTTTCTTTTTCAAGATCTCATCCAAAAAACGGTTCCTATAATGAGGAATTCAGTACCTGCATCTATAAAACCTGGCACTGAATGTGAACACTTTGGAGTCAGTTTACTTAGGTTCAGATCTCAGTTCTGCTGCTAAACAATTGAGAGACCTTGGGAAAGTGACTTAACTTCCCTTTTCCTCATTTGTCCTCATATGTAAAGTAGACTTGATAATAATAATATTGATTATTATTATCTATGTGCTAGGGTCATTAGGAGGCTTAAATATATGTATATGTAACATACATATATGAACGTACTTTAAAAATTCCCACCAGCAAATGGTGCATGCTATGTGATAACTGTACTGCTCCCTGTTAGACAGATGAGAGATTTCAAACTGCCATCCACAGGGTGAATCTATCCTGCAATTATGCTGCATTCAGCCTAAGGCTGTTAGTGTATATAACACTTTTGAATGTGTTGTCAACATTTCAAGAGGGATATTTTGCAATAAATCCATGTTTCTAGATTTTCTTAGGAAAAAGAAAAAAAGGGTTGGTTAATACCAAGGCCTTTTTTTTTTCCCAAAGTAAAGAAAAAAAGAAAAAAAAATCAGCTGGAAGCACCTGCCCCATTTCAACAGGGCATGTGTTCTCCAGTGTTCTGGGCTCCACAGCTGTTTCCTGACTTCCTAACCTGGATCCCAAATGCCACATGCCATTCCTGACATCATACTTCATCTAAGACACACATCAGAGCTATTTAGCTGGCCCATCTAAGCATTGGATTTAGAAGACTCTGAAATTAAAAAAAAAAACTAATAATGCGTATAAGACTGTCTTTATCAAATGATACCTGACTTGTATGTTAACGTTACTATTGCAGTGACTATGATTTTGACCACCTCTGCTACTGCTTGCCAGTGTTTATTGAGTATACATTATTTACCAGGCACTGTAATAGACACTTTATTTGAATTATTTCCACTACTCATGAGAAACTTGCCAGGTAGGTATTATCAATTTACTTATTTTACAAATGAGGAAATGGAGGCTCAGTGAGATACAGCTACTTGCCCAAGGTCAGTGCTGGTGTTGGCAAGAAGACCAGTACTATGTGGCTCTAAACCCAATGCTTTGTCATCCTACTGGCTGACTTCCCCTTGTAATTCTTTCTGGCTCCTCTCACAATATGCATCCACATACAGAGGGTCACTGAATGAGAATGATTTTAGCTCATTTTACATATGAAGAATTAAGCATCGGCAGACTCCAGAGGAAGAAAATGGCAGAGGAAAGTAAGCACAGTCCTGTGACAGATACAGATGTCATTTTGCTGTTAGAAATACTACGAAAAAATAACTTGCTAAAAAAAAATTCTGTCTCCGTCTATACTAGAGCCTGTTCTGTTTAAATCCTCTGAAGTGAGGCAAAATCCTTTAAAGGTATAATTTTCCAATTGCTGATGCTCAGCTCTATTTTAGAAAATGTAAAAATCTTATTGTTTGAAAGTATAACAACCTATTTCTAATGAGGCAGAGAAACAGTGCATTTCCATTAACATTACAAAATTGTAAGTGTACTTCAAGTAAGGGAAAACTCACTATATATGTGTAAATAGTGGATTAAGTATCTATTATTTATTCTCATTAGGATACATAGCAAACATTTCCATAATTCTACTAAGAATAATTTTGCAGTTGCTTGTTAATTTTTGTTTACAGTTTTATTGAGCTCTTTGGAGCTCACAACATTATTATTTTGCTGAATCATTCATAATATTATGAGGAATTATATTTTATGATGTCTTGTGGGGAGGGAGGATGTATTTTTGTAAATCTTGATTATCTTTTCTGATTCTCTGGAAGCAAAGAATTCAATGCAGTGCTTCAGTTTCAGAATAAATTACTATGAATGCCCTGAAATTCTGTCTTCTCTCATTCTTTCTCTGGGAAAAAATAGGAAAACAAGCCATAAATTGTCATAATAATTGTCAGTCTGCTCTTATAGCTGGCTATCAAATTCTATTTATGCTATATTAATATTATTTTAACAGACAATATTAAATATGGATGAGCTGGATAATGCTTAGAAGAAAAGAAATTAAAAAATTGAAATATCGCAGAGAAATCTCTTACAGACCAAATCCTCCTAGCCTCAGAGTTAAATCCAGAGAATTAATAGGCTCTTAAAGGTACATGGGCATTCCACCATGGCAGTTACTATATAGGTTCACCAAAATTACGTGTAGAAAACTGAGCTGTTGCCTCAGAAAAGGGGCAACATATGTCTCCAAATCCTTTATGTTTGTTCAAATTTCCACACTTGCTAGGCTCCAAGCAAATGCAAAAGGGCAGGGGGAGGAGGGAGGAATCCTAATAAGTAACATACAGTGAAAGAATTCCTTGATTTCAATTTAAATTGCAATGAATATTGACAGCCATAAGTGAAATAAACAGATGATCAAACTTTGGGCTGTATTGAAATTTACCTTAATCTTATTTAGATTTACCAACTCATTCCAGAGTAATTGAAGATGTCACAAAAATAATGCCTTCCTTATTATTGTGTGAAATTAGCAATTACTGTGAATAAGGAATAGTTAAATTCAACTATTTTAACAGTGAACTGTCACTATGCTGCTTTTAATCTATATGCACAAAATAATTCACCATTTATGTAGCACCCACTCCCTTGAATACATCAGCACATCAATCCGACTTTCTGTCTCCTGCAAGTTCTCAATCATCTTTACACAAGCAAACAGTCACATTCTAAGGGAAGCAAACATCCTAATATATTCATGCTATTATTATTCCTTGGAAAAGATCCAGAGCCTCAATAAGGCAGTGATTGGAAATGCACAAAGTATTTTAATATCCTAATTATTTTGATTTAACTTCCTCTAATAGTTTAAATTGATACTGAATTTATTTAGAACCCATTAGAGGTTTTTTTTTCTCTCTCAACAGATCATAAACACAGGCTGAACTTAATCTCAAGACAAAATTAATTATTCATGCTTCAAATTGCCGATACACTTTTCCAAAAACCTGCCACCCCCTTCTACATTCAGGCTTTTATTTTAATTCCCTTTCCATTTTAGGAAAGTAATTACTGGCAATGTGTATGTCATTCTGAAGAGCAGTGAAACCTTCCACCCACTGATCTGAACACAAGACAGACACTCAGAGCTCCTGGAAGAGAAGTTGGCTGGTGTCATCAACTCCCCAGTGTCACCATCATAGGCTACTATCGCCTCAAAGCTGAGCTACCAGGGTGAAAAGGACAAAAAGTACAAGAACCATCTCTCCTGCATTAATGACAAGGGATCCAATCATTGAGTTTTCTCAAACACTACAGAAAACTCAAGGCTGAGTTTTCAGTGAACGCAACGCACTTCTTTGTCAGCTACTGTTCATCTTTTACTCATTTTGTTGAGTTCGAATGGTTGTTTTCTCAAGGAATGGGTTTTTGACTTAATGGAAATACCACATGTTCAAACTTGTTAGTAACCCACTGTGGCAACGCAAGACCTTTTGATTCTTATAGTCCCAAACCTACGTAGGGTTTGAGAATAACAGCAACAATTAATCAAAAACTCACTAATGCCGCACATGGTGATAAGCATTTCACATACATCAATGCAGTTCAAGTTTCAGAAAATCTTATGTGGTAAGTTCCATTAGTATTTCCATTTTACAAGTTAAAAGACAAATCCAAAAATTAGAAAAGTGAAACAACTTGGCCCTAATTCCACAAATGGTAAATAACAGAGCCAGGACTGTTTATCTCTTAACCTAACATGTTTAACTACCAAAATGCTGGCTCTTAGCTTCAGTGGCATATGTACATTTAGTTATTCTTTCAACACATAAAGCAGGACATCCTTGCATAGGGCCCTGGTGTGTGTTGGAGGCCGGGAAAAAATACAAAGATGGTTAAGACCTGGTTCCGAAGCTCCAGAATCTCCTAATGTAAGAGGGCAGAAATACATAAACAAATGTATGTTTTGATTATAAGGAATCAAAGTGGCAATTTAGAAGAAAATTTCTTTTTCCTTCAAATAAGAGATTCTCAAGAATGTAAATGGGAAAAAAAATAACAACAGTATACTCCATCAAGGTTGGCCAGGCAGAATCTGGAAGACCTGTGGTCAGCTTTGATCTTTCACTTACCTTAGCATTGCCTTGGCAAAATCTTTGACTCTCTGTTCCCAGATTTCCCTTCTGTGAAGAAGGGAATTGATTACCAGATCAAATATAAAAATAAGGTATACAAAAGCCACTTTAAAAAATAATAAAGCTCTTTTCAAATGTAAGATGATATATTCTCTAGTTTCAGCTAACTGATCTCACCTCTGTCTTCTATTGTGCAGTACAAGAATTACTTTTTAAAAGCAGCAAAGCTGATTTGTTTTGTTTTTGGATAGAGAATATCTTCATTGGAGGAAAGGCCTAGCTTTTTCTTTGTCTTTTTTCTTCTCTCCAGGCTGGTTTCCCTTAGGTAGAAATGATTCAATAAGTGATGTTACCCAGAGCCTAAGGTAGAAGAAAGGATGAAATAAAAGACACATGAAGAAATGATTCTAAAGGCTTCTTTTGTTTTAGTTGAGGGGGCAAATAGAAAGTAGCTCCATAAGTCATGTGTCCCAATATGGGAGATAATTTATTTTTCTGCTTCCAGGTTACAGTATTCCAAACAATCACTTGTTGAGCCCCGTTGCAGCTTGCGACCAGCATGCCAATTACATGATCTCGATGGATGTGACTGGGCATAAACTACACATTTCCTAAACCTGAAAGTACTCTGCCCCTTTTCCTTCTCCCCTCCAGTGATTCTCCCTTGTCTTTCATCCTCATCGACTCAAACTGTAAACAATCTTTGGTTCACTTCCATACTTTCCACGCAGCTTCCCTTGGTGAAAGTTTGGCTGTTTAATTAAAATCCCTGAAATTGACTCCTGGCACCAATTCTTCTTAGCTTTGAGTTTGGGCTAGTTGCTAAAAACACACCAAGGTTTAGCCCACTGTGAGAATTTAAATAAGTTAATATATGTAACACCTTTAGCCCAGGCCTTGGCACATAATAAGTGAACAGGAGATGTCAACTAGTATGGCAATTCGTAATCCCCAAAGCCCTAATAAACTCTTTCTCTATGTGGAAATTTTACAATTTTTGTCTGTGTGTCTCACTTGGTTGTTAGAATAAACTTTTTTTCTATCTTTGAGAGCTCCTCTTTTAGAATTTTTTTCAGATGTGGCTTTCTAATTCAATTTTGGGGGTAAGAATGCATGAGTTATTTGTCCGCCTTTTCCATAGCATCTGGCGGAATGAATTCATATAATGGATACCCAGTAATATTTGCTATGTGAATAAATGAATAAATGGGGGACTGACTTGGCTCCGAGAGTGTGGCCTCTGGATATGTCACTCGTTTTTTCCTCTGCCCCTACAAGAGTCTGACATTTACATTGTCTCCCCATCTGTGGACAGCTCCTGCCTTTTATATATTCTGCCTCATGTGTTAGGCAGCTAGCTTTTGGCTTTACACTCCACCGTGGCTTATTAAGAAAGGATAAAACCCACACTGGCGATGCTGAAGGCAGTTAGACTCCAGGGCACACAAGCAGAACAGGGGTCTGGATATTTTGTTGATGGATAAGAAAGCACATTAAAAATTCAAGAGCAGCTTTGAGACCAAGTGTGCAAAATTGTGCTCACCAAATGTTCAAGACTTCCCTTTCAGAGAGAACAAAGGAGAGTCTTCACCTGCATACAGACCCCATGCCTGCTAGGTGGGGCAGAGGAGGGTCAGAAAATGGGCCTCGGAGGAGGGAAAGCAGGAAGGACCAGAGTCCTATCAGTCACTCTCTATGCTGGTTTGGGTAAGCACCTTCTCTGTGGACCTCGGTTTCCCTTGTGCAGAAGAGAAGGAGCCAGATGTCCTCTCATATTCCTTCAAAATGTACAGTTATATGCATACTTTTTATTTAATTAATTAATTACACCTCTTAAGCATGACCTGAGAGAGGAACTATACAATGTGCCGTTACAGGTTCTTGGAGACAACATGTTATGAAAACAGGCTGATTTTTTTCATCTTTTCCATGGAATGTTAATTCAAGAATAGGGGTCTGAATTTAAGGAATTGTTTTGCTCGAAATCTGATAACTGAAAATGCTTCTTGAGAAATACAGATTAGAAACAATCTAGCCTTGAAACTCTTTGAGGGTTTTACTCTGAAGAGTGCCTATTGCCATGTTTGGTGTGAAGCCTTTGCCCATATTTTAATTTGGTTATTTTTAAAAATTGTTGAATTGTAACAGTGCTTTATATATTTTGTATATTAGATTCTTACCAAATATATGACATAAAAATATTTTCTCCCTTTTGTGCTTTTTCCAGTTTATTGACTGTGTTCTTTGAAGCACAAACATTTTTAAATTTCCATGAAGTCCAATATATTGATTTATTCTTTTGTTGCTTATGATTTTGAAGT
>CAUYRT010081434.1:0-56092 GCA_963574885.1 Lepilemur ruficaudatus | reverse complement strand
GCTCCCTCTCTAAGGCACCCGACAGTCTCTCTACTTCGCGAGAAGTTTTCCGATTCACCTCTGTTTTCCACTGAGGTCCTGTGTCCCACGCTGGTTCTCTGTAGATCTGCCGAGCTGGTCCTGTAGAAGTGGAGTTCACTCGGGTGCAGTAGTCTGCCTATTTCACCTCTGACTCTGAGAGCAGAGAGCCAGGAGGGCACTCCTATTCCGCCATTTTCCACAATCGATGATCTCTTTAAATTATTTGACTCATTTGATCAAGAATTTCTACAAGTTCTTTTAATTTTGATAACTAATAAAACCTTTTTCTCTTTCATAACCTTAAGTCCTAATGATGCAATTTTGGTCTGGTAAATAACCTGCCACCTAGCCTATTGAAATGATGGGTAAAGAGTGAATCTGAAATGTAACCTTGTAGGTATTCTTTTTTTCTTTTGAAAAAATTTTTATTGAGATAAAATTCACAAAACATTTACATTTGCATTTTAACAATTTTAAAGCCTACAAATTTAGGGATTATTAGTATATTTGCAGTGTTGTGAAACCATCACCATTGTCTAATTCCAGAACATTTCCATCACCCCAAGAAGAAACACAGTCCTTTCCATTTTTCCTCACTCCCTATCCCCTGGTATCTAATAATTTACTCTCTTTTTCTGTTGATTTTCATCTTCTGTTTATATTTCATATAAACAAAGTATTATACTTCATATAACATGTAGCCTTTTATACCTGCCTTCTTTTACTTAGCATAACGTTTTCAAGGTTTATCTCTGTTGTAGCATGTATCAGTACTTCCTTCATTTTTATGGCTGAATATCGAACATTGCATTGAGATACCACATTTTGTTTATCCATTCATCAATTGATGGACATTTGTTTCGTTGCTATTACACATAATAATAGAATGCTTTCGGTATTCACATACAAGTTTTTGTATGAACATATGTTCTGAATTCTTTTGGGTATATACTTAGGAATGGAATTGCTGGGTCATGTGTAACTCTATGTTTAATTTTTGAGGAACTGCCAAAGTTTTCTATACCAGCTGCATCATTTCACAGTTCCACCAGCAATACCTACAGTTTCAATTTTTCTATATCCTCCCTAACACTTGTTATTTTCCATTTTGTTATTACATCATCCTAGTGAGCATAAAGTTGTTTTTCATTGTGGTTTTGATATCCATTTCCCTAATGACTAATGATGTTGAACATCTTTTCTTGTGCTTATTGGCTATTTGTATATCTTCTTTAGAGAAATATCTATTCACATTGTAGGAAAAATTATTTTTTCCTGCTACCATCCTAGGTTACAAATTAACAAGAGTAAAACAAGCAGAAGTTCATTAGCATGTGCATATCATGCTTATTATACATAGAGGACTTAGGATGAATAAATAGCTCAAAAGAATGATTAGAATGTGGTCTTATATAGCATCTTAGCAAAGGAATGGTAAATTTTTAAAGAAGTGACAAGACAAAGGAAAAGGACTTTGAGTTTCTAGAATGGCCAATATGTGGGAAAGCTAATGGTTGATAAAGGCTAGTTAGTGAAGTTTGTTATGCAGTTTCCTCTGGTGTCCTCTTCAGGCTGATCAGGGTCTAAAGTTGTCTCTGGTGATGAACTTTTGTCCTTCCTGATAGAGAGGGGAGAAGAAACATCTCTAAATTTGTGTCCCAAATAGAGGAAATTCAGAGAGATCTTCTTGTATCTGTTTGTTTTCAGTTGCCTTCAGCTCAAAATAATTTTTATGCCAAAGTGGCATATTTTGGGATGGCATATTCTGCTACCCTACAACATCCTTTGCCCATTTTATAATGGGTTTCTTTTTATCATGGAGTTTATAAGAGATCTTTGTATATTCTGGATACTACTAATAGATTCTCATAAGATATATGATTTGTAAATATTTTCTCTCATTCTGTGAGCTATCTTTTTGTTTCCTTGATAGTGAGTGTCCTTTGGTGCTCAAAAGTTTTTAATTTTGATAAAATCTAATTATCTTTATTTCATTGCTTGTGTTTTTGGTGTCATATTTAAGAAACCATTGTCTTAATCCAAGATATTGAAGTTTTTCACCTATGTTTTTTTCTAAGAGTTTCCTAGGTTTATCTCTTACATTAAGTTTTTGACCTATTTTGAGCTCATTTGTTTTACATGGTATGAGAGAGGGGTCCAAATTCATTGTATCATGTGGAAATTCAGTTGTCTCAGAATCACTTGTTGAAAAGACTATTATATCTCCATCAATTGGTCATGATATGCTTGTCAAAAATCAATTAACCGTAGATGTATGGCTTTATTTCCAGACATTTTATTCTGTTGTGTTGTTCTGTATGTCTGTCCTTATTCCAGTACCACATTGTTTTGATTAATGTAGCTTTGTATTAAGTTTTGAAACCAGGAAGTGTGAGTCTTCCAAATTTGTTGTTCTTTTTCAAGACTATTTTGGCTATTCTGGTTCCCTTGAACTTCCATATCAATTTTAGGTTCAGATTGTCCATTTCTCCAAAAAAGGCATTTGAAATTTTGATAGGGATTATCTTGAATCTGTGTAGCAATTTGCAAATTATTGCCACTTTAACAATAGTAAGTCTTCCAATCCATGAACAAAGAATATCTTTCCATTTATTCAGTTCTTCTTTGATTTCTTTCAACAATGCTTTGTAGTTGTCAATGTACAAGTTTTGTACTTCTCTTGTTAAATTTATTCCTAAATATTTGATTATTTTTGATGCTATTTTAAATGGAATTGTTTTCATAATTACATTTTTGGATTGTTTATTGCTAGTGTACAATGAACACTACACTAATTTTTGTATGTTGATCTTGTATTCTGCAACTTTGGTTAACTGGTTTATTTAGCTTTAATAATTTTTATATATGGATTCTTTAGGGTCTTCTATATATAAATCATGTCATGCATGAATAGTGATATTCCTTCCTTTCCTATCTGCATGATATTTCTTTCTTTTTCCTACTAATTGCCCTAACTAGAATTTCCAGTACATCCTTGTCTTGTTCTTAGGAAGAAAGCTTTCAGTCATTCACTGCTAAGTATGATGTTAGCTATGGGTTTTTTGTAGATGCCCTTTATCAAGTGGAGGAATTTCCCTTCTATTTTTAGTATGTTGAGATTGTTTGTGAGTGTGTTTGTTTTTGGTCATGAAAGGTTTTGGTCAAATGCTTTTTCTGCATCTATTAAGATGATCATTGTTGTGATTTCTTTTCTAATTTGGTCTGGAGGTCTCTCTTAGGAGAGTGGCTATAAACTCTAGCCTTGCATGGACAGGGCTCTAGAGGAGGTGGTTGTGGATGTGTGCCTTTCATGGGATACTTCTTTATTCTGGTGTATGGTCTAATGCCTAAGTATCTGACCTGTGACCAGGTATCTCTCTCACAGGAAACTTGTTAAAACTGGCACATGCCCTTGTGGCTCTTGTGCGACCTGTGCCCAGTCTATTCCTACCAAAATAGCCATTCTCAGTAGAGAGCCTTGATTGGGAAAGAAGATATTATAGATTCAGGTGTGTCAGTCAGGTAAAACGCAGAAAAAGCAGCACAACAAAATACGTGAAATAACATAAGAGTTATATTACATATAGATCCCAGAGAAAAGAGGACAACACACTTTTCAAAGCCATTGGGAATCGGGGAGCTGTCCAGGACACATGTATTCAACCACTGGGTGAGGAACAAGAGAGGGAGAGAAAGAGTGAGGGACCTGTGGGCCAACACCTCTATTGGGGTCCAGGACATAGTCCTACAGGGAGTTTTAATTTGTGGCTTTACAGCAAGTAGACACAAGTTCTATATGAGAAACTAGGAGGAGACAGAGAACTAGAAACTGTGTCAAGGATGACTAAGCCCTGCTTCTAATAGGCGAAAGTTAAAACTATAATCAAAATAGATGCTGAGGTAACATAAAATTATAAGAATTCACTATAATCTTGTATTTTTTCTTTTATTCTATTAATATGATGTATTGCATTCATTAATTCCATCTATTAAGCCAACCTTGCATTCCTGGAATAAACCCCACTTGGCCATGGTGTATGATCCTTTTAATATCTGCTAGATTCAGTATGCTAGTGTTTTGTTGAAGATTTTTGTGTCAATGTTCATAAGAGATATTGGTCTGTAGTTTTTTTGTGATATCTTTGTTTGGCTTTGGTATTAGGGTGTAAGACTGGCATCAAAGAATGATTAGGAAGTGTTCCTCCATTCTGTTTTTTTGGAAAGCTTGAGAAGAATTCATATTAATTACTTACGCATTTGGTAGAATTTACCAATGAAGCCATCTAGTTCTTGGCTTTTCTTTGATGGAAGTTTTGTGCTTACTGATTAATTTCTTTACTTGTTTTATATATATATATATATATGTATATATATATTCAGATCGTCTGTTTCTTAGTGAGTTAGTTTGGGTAGTTTATGTCTTTCTAGAAATTTGACCATTTTGTTGAGGTTATGTAATGTTTTAGCATATAATTACTCATAATACTTCTTCATAATCCTTTTTATTTCTATTAATTTGGTAGTAGAGCCACCGCTTTCTTTCCTGATTTTGTTCATTTGAGCCTCTCTCTTTTTGTCTTGGTTTTTCTAGCTAAAAGTTTGTAAATCTGCGCGGTGGCTCACGCCTATAATCTTAGCACTCTGGGAGGCCGAGGCAGGTGGATCGCTCAAGGTCAGGAGTTCGAAACCAGCCTGAGCAAGAGCGAGACCCTGTCTCTACTGAAAAATAGAAATAAATTAATTGGCCAACTAAAAATATACACAAAAAATTAGCCGGGCATGGTGGCGCATGCCTGTAGTCCCAGCTACACGGGAGGCTGAGGCAGAAGGATCGCTGAGCTCAGGAGTTTGAGGTTGCTGTGAGCTAGGCTGATGCCACGGCACTCTAGCCCGGGCAACAGAGTGAGACTCTGTTTCAAAAAAAAAAAAATGTAAATCTTATTGATCTTTTCCAAGAGAAAATTTTTTTGTCTCTTTGATTTTCTGTTTTGTTTCCCCATTCTTTATTTCATTTATATCCACTCTAATCATTATTATTGCCATCCTCTGGGCTTACTTTGGATTTAGTTTGTTCTTCTGTTTTCTAGTTTCTTTTCTTTTTTTTTTTTTTTTTTTTTTGCCCAGAGACAGAGTCTCACTCTGTTGCCCAGGCTAGAGTACCGTGGCATCAACCTAGCTCACAGCAACCTCAAACTCCTGGGCTCAAGCCATCCTCCTGCCTCAGCCTCCAAAGTAGCTGGAACTATAGGCAATCATTCCCATGCCTGGCTGATTTTTTCCATTTTTAATAGAGATGGGGGTCTCAGGCTGGTCTTGAACTCCTGACCTCAAGCAATTCTCCCCCCTCAGGCTCCCAAAGTGCTGGGACTATAAGTGCAAGCCACCACACAGAGCTAATTTTTTCTATTTTTAGTTGCCTGGCTAATTTTTTTTTTCTATTTTTAATAGAGACAGGGTCTCACTCTTGCTCAGGCTGGTTTTGAGCTCTTGACCTCAAGCAATTCTCCCACCTCAGCTTCCCAAAGTACTGGGATTATAGGCATGAGCTACCAAGCCTGGCCTTTTCTAGTTTCTTAAGGTGGAAGTTTACGTTATTGATTTGAGATCTTTCTCTTGTGTGTGGGCCATACATTCTTGTTTCTTTGTGTGCTTTGTGAGTTTTTATTGAAACCTGGGATTTTGAATGTTATTGTGTGGTAACTCAGGAAATCAAATTCTATCTCTTCCCCAGGGTTTATTGTTGCTACTTTTTATAGTTGTTGTTTAGTGACCATTCTGAACTAATTCTGTAAAGTCTGTCTTCTTTGTCATCTGTGACCATGGAAGTCTCTGTTCCTTTAGCTAAGTGGTCAGCTAATGATTGGACTCTTTAAACTCCTGGAATAAAAAATATCTCCCAGTCTTTGCAGAGGGAATCTGTGTATATGTTGGGGAATGTCTTCAATCTCAACCAGGCAGTTTAGAGCTCTACCTTGGCGTTCACATACTGCTTGTGCAGAGGCTCAAGGTTAGCCAGAGGTGAGAGCTTGAGTCCTTCTGAAATCTTCCCTGAGCATGTGCACAGCCCTGGGCATGTGCATGGTCTTCTAAATACCCAGGATTATGTCTGAGCTTTTCAACCCTTAATTCACAAAGTATCTCATTCCCCATCCTGTCCTCCCAAGCTTTTTATTTATTCTGCCTGTTATTCACGGTCTCAGATAGCAACAACTAAAATATTTGCCTATGTTGTCCACAAATGTCTTCAGGTAATGACTTTAGCACCAGGTACATTCCCAGTTAGGCAAAACAAAGACAAGCCTTTTAAGGCAGTCTTTCCAGGGAGCCACTCAGAGAGAACAGAGCAAATAATTAAATATATCCTGCTCTCTCCTATATACTCTTATTGAGAATGTATGGTATTTTTAAGACTACAGCCAAGCTAGAGAGCAGAGGGCAGGACTAAGGTATATTAAAATATGACAAAGCTCCCTATTCTTACCAGATTCAGCAGAGTTTCTTTAAAAAGTGCTTCCTGGATTGTAGGCCGTGCGCGGTGGCTCACGCTTGTAATCCTAGCACTCTGGGAGGCCAAGGTAGGCGGATCGATCACTCAAGATCAGGAGTTCAAAACCAGCCTGAGCAAGAGCAAGACCTCATCTCTACTATAAATAGAAAGAAATTAATTGGCCAACTAAAAATATATAGAAAAAATTAGCCGGGCATGGTGGCACATGCCTGTAGTCCTAGCTACTTGGGAGGCTGAGGCAGAAGGATTGCTTGAGCCCAGGAGTTTGAGGTTGCTGTGAGCTAGGCTGACACCACGGCACTCACTCTAGCCCGGGCAACAGAGTGAGACTTTGTCTCAAAAAAAAAAAAGTACTTCCTGGATTGCTATAAGCTTTTAGTTAGTTTCTAGAGTTCTAAAAAGTTGATTCTGACAATTGTTGCCTATTTTTTCATTGCTTTTATGGTTGGGGTGACTTTTGGAGTTGCTTACTCCACCCCTGTTGCTGATATCACTACACTATTTTCTTTTTTAATTAGGATTTCTCTGATGGTTAATTTAAACATACGGATTGCAGTGGTGTTAATTTCAAACAAAAGGGAAATGTTAGGGGGCTTTGACATATGACTGAAAACTGTTAGACCTGTATCTGAAATGGGATATGCATGCCATATTACATAGTCTTCTAAATGCTTTCTAACACTTAGAATTAATTTTAGTCTTTGTGCATATGTACAGCAATCAAAAGTCAGAAAGAAACAGCAATAACACAGAAAAGAATAATATAAAAGTGGGAGGGATGGAAACCAAGCATTGAAATGTAAGCGAAATCATGATCCTCAAATGTCTAACTCAGTACCTCTTAGAGGATATGATGATAGGAAAAGACAAGTTTAAGGACATTTGACTCACATCTGGTGAGGATGGGTCTATGGACGTAGAAAGGACGCCCAATACTGCGCGTAAGCTGCAGGGCAGCAAGTCCAAATGATGTCACAACAATGAACAGCAAGTCAGT
Source organism: Lepilemur ruficaudatus (assembly GCA_963574885.1). Lineage (NCBI taxonomy): Eukaryota > Metazoa > Chordata > Mammalia > Primates > Lepilemuridae > Lepilemur > Lepilemur ruficaudatus. The sequence continues at coordinate 48,566 of CAUYRT010081434.1, read as the reverse complement.
AACCTTGTTTACATCATCACCGTGGTACTAGAGCCTCTTTTCTTTTTTTTAATTTAAAACAATTTCTTTACATATCAACACATACATAGTTGAGATGCATGCATTTTTAAATTATATTCTGTTATTTTAAAACAAAATTATGTTGGTTCTTTTTGTTTATTGTTGTGTGTCTGTGTTTGTGGTTCATGTGGTTTGTGTGTGTCTGTGTGTATATATGTATAGCAAGGAGCTGTACCTCCAACCAGTTCAGTTCCTCCTGTTGCCGGGGCCCCATCGGTTGGACAACCTGGAGCAGGATTTGGAATGGTGAGTGATGACCTGTGCTAAAAATTGTAACTGACATATGTAAGTTCTGTGCCAAATCCCCAACTAACAATTATTCTATTCTCCTATAGAATATAATTCTTCCCAAAATGCAGTAAGTAAAACTTCAAAAGTTAAGTCATCTGCTTTAGACCTTCAGTGGTCTGCATATGAAGTGATAAAATCAGTTATAAAATGGTTAAATTCCACCATCAAATTAATTTCTGTAGTACATTGTTATATCACTTTTGTAATAGTGTTTACCAAGCATAATCTTAGCTTAATCATCAAAATCAACCTTTAAATTACCGTACTAGGACTTTTTACTTATCACTTTTACCACCAGCCAAATTTAGGACCATCTTTGGTAAAGAAATAAGTTTTATCTCTTCAAAAATTATGCTGAAATAAGACGGTAAATAAACAACAACAAAGCCCGGTTGGATTGAGGATGCTGCGTGGCCAACCAGGCCCATGGCCCACCTGCCAAAGTGACTCTCTTCCATCCACCAGCCCCATGGCGCACAGAGTTGAAAATTACAAATTATATTTTCTCATGGTTGTGTGTCCCTCAAAAGTTGTTAGAAGCACATAAAAGCCATAAACGTCAGGGTGTTGCCTAGTGAATTCCACTCATGCGCTGAACCGCTCTTCCTCTCCAGCCTCCTGCTGGGACAGGCATGCCCATGATGTCACAGCAGCCTGTCATGTTCGCACAGCCCATGATGAGGCCACCCTTTGGAGCTGCCGCTGTACCTGGGACGCAGGTCAGTTTCCTAGATGTCCACAGATCAGCAGCATTAACTAATAAGTATAAAACTTTCACGTGGCAAGCTGTTTAAAGAGTGTTCTTACCTAATATAATACACCTGTTGCTTCAGAAGTAAGGGGAACATGGGAGACAGATTAGCAATAGTGTGAGGTTTGGAGAAAAAAATGACAGAAATAATTAACTGTCCTAAGGTCCCTCCATTCTTTTCCTACTTAATTCAAGAATGGTTCTTGAGAACAACCAGACAGTTGGGGCATCCAAGGCATATGTCCCAGAGAAATGAGTGCTTCTGATCCATAGTTTTATTATGTTATTAATTATTGTTTTTTATTCTCAGAGTTAGCAAAAAGCTTAGAGGCATAGTCCTCCAGACTGCCAAGTCCTCCCAAGAGTTGTGACACTAACTGCAATGAGTTTGCCAAACTGCAGAGTCTGCGGGAACAGTGCCCCTAAGAATCCCCTCACCTCAGACAGCAGGCACAAGTTTGGGAGTCCCCAGGGCCACCTTCACTTCAGACCAGCTGGCTACAAATTCAAAGTTTTCCATGGTCACCCTCACATTCCCTCAAATTAATCATGGTACTCAGAAAAATGCTAAATATATGATTACAGTTTGTAGCAGAAGGATACAAATTAGACCCAGCTATAGGCGTCACCTGGGAGTGTTCCAAGAATGAAGCTTCTTTGTCTTCAGGGATGTGTTCTCCTGGCATCAGTGTGTGACAGTGCACACACAGTATTGCCTACTCAGGAAGCTCACCCCAGAGTGTCCAGAGTTACTGAGGCTTCATTATGTAGGAATGATTAGTTGAATTACTACCCACCTAGGCAAATGCACTCTCCAAGCCTCCTCCCTCCCTGAAGATCAGGCTGGCATCATATGGCCCAAAGACCCAACCCTCTAATCACATGGTTGGTCTCTCTGGCATGGCCGGCCTCCACTCTGAGTCACCTTGTTAGCATAAACTTTTAAGTTTGGTTTCAGGAGGCCACCACAAATAACAAAGATATTCCTATCACTCAGGAAATTACAAGGATTTAGAGGTTACCTGCCAGGATTCTGGGCAAAGGGAAAACCTCTTTGTAGGTGAGGCTGAATTTCTTACTACACAATGTGCTACTTCCATTTATAAAGACAGATGCCCAAATCTATGCGCTTTGTAGAACTGTTTTGCTGCCAGGAGTGCTAGTCATACTGATGAGTCACCTTTTCTTGATTCCTCTTTTAAATTGTGTGGCCAAAGTGGTAAAACCAAAGAGGTTTTCACCATGAGAAATGGATTTGGACAGAGTCTGAACACAAAATTATAACTTTAGTATCAGCATGCTAAGCAAACTAAACCAAATAGCTCAAATATATTTTAATAATATCAGTAAATGGTTTTACTGCTATAATATTTTTTAACTTACCAAATAAATATTTACATCATCTTATCCATAGAATGCCTACTGTGAACTTTGTGAATACTTTAATCCTTCTGCTTCTTTGATCTATCTCTAAATCTATCCTCCGTTTCCAAAATTTGCTTTCAGCTTCTTCACTTTTACTCCTCAAAAGCTATAGTGACCAGGAGAGTAATCGTAGGTTTTGAAAGAGAGAAATTTAGAGTGTGTTCAGAAGCCCTTGCCTTCATGGCCATAAACCATGCTCTGGCTTCAGGAGAAATTTTCCATTCTGCTCGAAGATTAATGAAACCAGCCTAGAGTCGTTTTGAGGGAAAGTGAGGAAGGTTTTAGGTATAATGGTTGGGGTTAAGTTTAACCTAGAAGTACTTAAATTCTAAGGGATCTCATTTATCATGAATATTTCCTTGATGGTTGAATAGATCCATGACTATCTACCACCTTTTTGAAAAAAAGAAGGATGTTTCTGTTATAATGAACTTGGAACAATGTTATTTAGATTTTTTTTTTGACCTTATTGTATTTGGCATACTGAAAGCTTTAGAAATAAATTAATAGAATTTTGTTGCTTAAGGCAGTTGTTTTTCTTGTACAATACCAGCGTTAGCATCTATTTATTCACTTAATTTTTGAAAAATGAAAATGAAAAATAGATGATACAGTGAAAACACATTGTTTTAATCAGTAATTGAATTTATAGTAAATCGGGGAATGATATGCCATATTCTACAATTTTTAGATTATATTTCTTATATCAGAGAAGCAACATAATTATACTAGAGAATAAAAAAAAACATGAATTTGTAGCTTCAGATAACAAAACAGTTTTTCATTATTAATGCCTAGACTATCCCACTTTTCTTTAATTGGTTGATATCATGATAGTGTTATCTCACCTAATTATTACTTATGGACCAATCAATCCTTGAATCTCTTCTAAGCAGCTTCTAGGATTACATTTATTTCTCAAGATATTTCTATGAAGCAGTTTTAAACATAAAAATTTGGCTGACAGATAATACAATCAATCAGTAGTTTCTGGACATAGAAACAAATATCAAAATCCATACTTCAGGAACTCTGTTGATTGAACCAATAAAACATACATCTTTGCCCCATAGTTCCATCATGTTACGACAAGCATAGGAGATTAATTAGACTCAAAGCATAGATGTCAACCATTACTCTCTACAGACTATGTGAGATTTTTCAAGGCCTTATATCCTAATATTCCTGTAAAAGCCTGCTCCCAGAAGTCTGTCCCACATGAAAAAATAATGTAGATTTTTGTTAAACAGAAACAAGGTAAGTTAATTCTTTATTTTTGCTGCAAGTTCAGTATGATTCTTTCCTGTAGTATTTAATAGTTAGTTTTACGCTCTCCCTCAACCCCCAAAAGCTGGATAGGTTATAGTAGAATTTAGTGGCATTCACTGCTAGGACACTATTTGGTCATTTGAAATAAACAGTGCCCCCAAACTTGACTGATTTTTACTTAAAATAATTTATATGAAATGCAAGTACATTTAGCTAATAATTTTAAGTAATTTCTTAAGTGGCTTTCTGCAAACTGTTTCCTTTCAATTTTTCCTTCCAATTCACTGTCACTATGTAAAACGCTATTTAAATCGCTTTATTAGTGTAGTGGTACTAATAACTCAAAGTAAAAATGCCTTTGTATAGAGAAATCAATTGTCATTTGTTTGTTTTACTTTATATCCATAATACATTTATGTGACTAGTTTTTCACATCTTCTCTAACTCATATCCATATTGTTCTACCAGAGTCCCTAAATTTTACTTTGGCTAAATCTGATCTCAGAGAATTTCAAGAAAGCCAAATATCAGTTGAAGTGTATTTTACCAATCTAAAATTAAACACAACACTGTGGCTAAGTAGCCAAAGTAGATTTTGTAAGCCTTTAACCACCTAATCTTCTGCGTGTTTGTTTTCTGTGGTATGTTCTGCCTAATGCTTATCTATCTCTCTGTTTGCTTTCTATTTCTGTTCTTTGGGGCTGGCTTTTTCCCCATTAGCTTTCTCCAAGCCCTACACCTGCCACTCAGAGTCCCAAGAAACCTCCAGCAAAGGACCCATTAGCGGATCTTAACATCAAGGATTTCTTGTAAACAATTTAAGGTATCTAATATTGAGCTTTTCCTGTGGACTATAATAATGAGCTGTGCAATGCTTAGCTATTTCAGATGTATTTGTTATTTCTGGGTTTCGAAGAGCTGTGTATAATAGTAACAATTTGAGTACTTTTACTGTTAAAATTGATGTTAAAAGCTGTCTTTATCAATGAACTTTTTTAAATCTTAATTTATAAAACTAGGAGGGAACGAAATCTCCAAATTGTCCTTATGTCCTGGAAAGCACAAAAATTAGACTTAAAAGCAAAAAGTTACCCAAGCTACTTGGTAAATTAGAAAATTACCACTTTATTATATAATTGGAATTTATAGAAAGCTAACATTTATAATATTGCATTTAGAAGTCATCTAAAAATATATTTGGCTGTATAATTATATTTTCATTGTGTTTATCCTTCTTTTGCCTCATAAAGTAAAGCTTAGATTGTTACCTTCTGCATCTCTTCATTCAAGGAGAATTTTAAATTTATAATATTCTAGTTTTAAATTTCTTAAATTTGTTATAATTTATGAAATGATTAATGGCGAACTTATAGGTGGAAATTGATGAAGGAAAAATGTTTATTATTAACCCAACACCTAACACAGTGGGTAGGTTCTCACCATATAACTTGCTAAATGGATGAACGGTAATTTACACAGTACTTTTCACGCCCACCTCCCAGTCATTAACATCTTTGATCTTCTAAGTAGAACAATGGTCCCCAACCTTTTTGGCACCAGGGACTGTTTTCATGGAAGACAATGTTTCCATGGACCTGGGGGAAGGAGAGGATTTTTTGGTATGGTTCAAGTGCATTACATTTATCGTGCACTTTATTTCTATTATTATTAAATTGTAATATATAATGAAATAATTGTACAACTCACCATAATGCAGAAACTAATTCCGACACTGATCTGGCCGGAGTCGGGGCTCAGGCAGGGATGGGAGCTGTGGGGAGCGGCTGTAAATACAAATGAAGGTTGGCTCGCTCCTAACAGGTCATGGAGCAGTACCAGTCTGTGGCCCAGGGTTTGGGAACCACAGAAGTAGAAGATCGAAATCCTGTGATATAAACTAGCCAGAATTTTTTGCTTCCATTTCACAGCTAAAAGAACTGATCCTTGGGCATTAAGTGATTTGCCCAAAGTCTCACAGGAAGAACAGTAAGAACGTCGGAGTTCTTGGACCACTGTCCAGTGTTATTTTTATTATATACATCTACTACCTATATTTATTAAAAACTTTCCCTAATGCCTACTAAGATTTTTGTGGATTCCTGCTTTATGGATTTTTTTCCTTATACAATATTAATAATAATATCATTTTCAGGCCTTACTTTCTCGCAAGTAATTTCTCCTTGTGCCCAACTTTTCTGTTCCACTTTGGGTTAGCTAATGTAGGTATAAGTAAGACGATGAGCACTTAGTAAAGTGTCAGGAGTGACCAAGGAAACTGCACAGACCAGCCTTTTATCCACCTCTTCTTTAGTAAATATTGCTCTTATCATATGCCGGGATAAGTACAGCGAATAACAGATGCTGAGACAGTCCCTGCCCTAAGTAATTCACAGGAGGGAGGAAGGGAGAGAGGGACTACGATTGACTATTTTATGAAGAAGAGGTACCTATGTGGCCAAGTCTTAAGACCCCAGGAGCAATTTCTTGCAGAAATGACTGGTGAAGCACGAATTAGCCAGGGACATCAGTGGGAGGGGCTGAGAGAAGGCGTTGAGTTACCAGGAATATCTCCCTTCTCTTCTCCTCTGTCACTAGTTCAACTGTTTAGTAAGTGATTCGTTGAACCCCATAACTGAATAGAAGAAAAAATAATGGAGGTTACTGCTGTGCCCCCTACTTTTCTTTGGCTGTTCTTTTTTAAAGGTTAGCTACTCTTAACTGATACTGGTTGTCTTGCTACTAAAAATTCTGATAAGTATCTAAATTTCCAATTTTTGTTGATATAATTTTTATCTAAAAGAAAGTATACATTGAAAGTTGTTTTAAAATCTGGCTGAAAATTTAAGCTTGCTTCAGAGAACTGTGAGAAGTATATCATTGTGAATTTAATACAGAAACCCCTTGTGTAAAAGTTTTTTGTGGTAAATATGAAGTGCAATTGCAAGGGAGGTAAAATGTTAGAGGTGTATGGCCTAGTCTTGTTTTCTAATTCAAGTACTTTTTTCTTTACAGCTGCAATTTTTGTGACTGAATAGGGGGAAAAAAATGAGTTTGGAGACTTCAAATGAGATTGATGCTCAGAGTTTCAAAGTGAGCCACCAGTACCAAACCCAATGCTTATTCATAACTTCTCTTCCAAAACGTGTAGCACAGCCGTGAAAGTGAACATTAGGAATGTGTACTACCATAGCTGTTATCCCTACTCTCGGAATTGTAGTGTATTTGGGTTATTTGTGTGTTGTACGACGTAAACAATGAATGGATGTTTCTGACGCCTTTAGTGCTTTTCTGACCTCGCCCATGGAAGGATGACGCAGCTGTTGTATGGTGAGCCACTGGGAACGATGTGTCTGTGTTTTTGAAGGTTTCAATGTACATATAACTTTTGGACAAACCCTAAACACTCCCCATAAATTCTCTTTTCTTCTGTATCTGTTACAAGCATAGTGTGATGATATCAGATAATAAGAAAAACACTCTTAAATATACAAAACTTTTTTCTGTGTGGAGTACATTTTTCCAATCACAGGAACTTCAACTGTTGTGAGAAATGTTTATTTTTGTGGCACTGTATATGTTAAGAAATTTTATTTTAAAAAATACAAAGGTTAACATCCATAATAAATACTTCTCCTTGAAGCTACCTTATCAAGAATGAAAAATTGTATGGGAAGAATTCCCTATTTATCACTACTATATTAAAATATATATATTTTAATTATATTTGACAGATTTTGCATCTAAATTGACCTATTTATTCATTCTTGATTAAACTCACTGAATAGTAAAGGGTCCGTTTCTATCATGTCCGTGAAAATGCAATTAGAGATGTGCTATTCAAGTGATTAAGAAGGCATCCCAAGGTATATCTGTAAAGATTACTGCAAATAATTTTACTTTACTGTGGTTTTGTGTACATCTGTTATTTTAGTATTTCTTTGTGTGTTCTGTAAACTAGTGTTCTTCCATCCTTCAGCTGAGCTCAAAGTAGGTTTTGTTGTACCATTGTGATTAGGATTTAAACTAATTGAGAGAATTGTATTCTTTACTGTACATATTGTATTCTTTAATTTTTAATTTGTTGTCATACTGTCTGTGCTGATGGCTTGGCTTAAGATTTTGATGCATAAATGAGGTCACTGTTGATCAGTGTTGCTAGTGGCTTGGCAGCTCTTCGTAAAAGCATATTGGGTTGGAAAGGTGTTTGCCTCTTTTCAAATTATTTAATAGATGTATGGTACCATTTAAAAGTGGTTGTATCTGAATTTACTGTGGGGATAACATACACTGTAATGGGGAAAAATTACCTAAAACCAATTTCAAAATGGCTTTTCTTTGTATTTCGGTTTAAAAACCCAGTGCATGTACGCCCTCTGAGATGCAATAAACACCTTGAACAAAGAAAATGCAAACACAACCTTTCTCTCTTTGATTACTTTTTAGGGAAAAGGTCTGTTTCAAATGACACGCATGCCATACACAAAATGTTGAAAATTTTCAAATATTTGCAATGAGAAATGCTATCCATACCGATATAATTTTGATAATCAAAAATTCACCCCCAAAATACATACATATTCTGAAATATGAAATTTCAATTATTTAGCAGCAGCCATGGAGTCCTAAGTTTAATGAAAGCTCATTAAAATCGCTCCTTTTTCCCTGAATGTTTTGGGGGTGAATTTTCTTTCAGCATATTATGGGGGTACAAATGTTTAGGTTATGTATATTGCCCTTCCCCCTCTTCCCCCCAGCGTCAGAGCTTCAAGCGTGTCCATCCCCCAGATGGTGCGCATCGCACTCATTATGTATGTACATACCCATCCCCTCCTCCCCCCTCCCATCTGCCCACACCCGATAAATGTTATTCCTATATGTCCACTTAGGTGTTGATCAGCGAAACCGGTGTGCTGGTGAGGACATGTGGTGCTTGTTCTTAATAACTGAAGCCACAAGAGCGTCATTTTGAAATCAGTGCCCTGTGTACACATTCAGTGCGTAACCACGCCAACTACTCACTGCAGTGGGACACCAAGCACTTTGCTGGTCCTCTACACAGCGCCCTCTACCTGAAGTTACCTTACTAACCCTACCAATATAGTCCATTCCTGCTTCCCACCCTCTCTCTGAGAGCACAATCTTCATCAGCCTCCGTGGCACTTAACATATTGCATTATAGTCAGCTGTGACAGTGTCATCTGCTCAGGCCCCTTATGAGCCTCAAAGGCAGGAAACGTCTTCTGTTCATCCTCAGCAACTAGCACTTCAGTAGGTGCCTTGTAAATAAATGTCTGAGTGATGAACACAAGTATGTTAGTTCTTAGAGCTCTCTTCACTTGCCTGGGTACTGCTGGGCTGTTACTGTGTTCCTCATTACTAAAGAATAACTCTCAATAGCGCATTTATTGGCAAATGTTATTAGAGTTTTTTATTTTAATTTACAAGTTATAATTGTATCTGTTTATAGGGTACAATGTGATGTTATGATATATGTATAGAATGTGGAATGATTAAATCACGTTAACTAACATATCTGTCACCTCACGTACTTAATCATTTTTTGCTGTGAGAACATTTGAAATTTACTCTCCTTTGATAAGTATGTGAGATAATACTTATATTAATTAGCTCAATTTAGCCATTCCACAGTGTATGTGTATTTCAAAACATTGTGCTGTACATGATACATACAATTTTTGTCAATTTTAAAAATTAAAAACAAAAAAAAATTTACTCTTAGCAACTTTGAAATTTGCAATACATTGTTATTAACTATAGTCACCATGCTGTGCAGTAGATCTCAGAAACTATTCCTCCTGTCCAATCAAAACTTTGTACCCTCTGATCAACATCTCCCCATCCTCACCACCACACGCCCTGCCAGCCCATGGTAGCCACATTCTACTCTACTTCTGTGAATTTGAGTTTTTTAGATTCTACCATAATTGAGATGATGCAGTATTTGTCTTTCTGTGCCTGTCATATTTTACAATGTATTACCTTCCCCGGTTCACCTGTGTTGTCACAAATGACAGAATCTCCTTCGTTTTTAAGGCTGAATAATATTCCATTGTGTGTCTATACCACACCGTCTTTAGCCATTCATCCATTGATGGTCACTTAGGTTGATTCCACATCTTGGCTATTGTGAATAGTGCTGCAGTGAACATGGGAGTGCAGGTCATCTTTTCAACCTACTGATTCCAAATCCTTTGGATATACATCTAGAAGCAGGATTGTTGGATCATGTGGTAGTTCTATTTTATTAGAGCTTTAATAGCTGTTTGTCAGCTCATCGTTAACAGAGAACTCATGCCAATTAAAACCCATCTTGAAGATTTGAATGATTTTTATATGTCAATGATTGCAAGGATGGTTCTCTCAGTATTAAACTATCTACTTTGTTCTCTTTTATGTTGTTTATTGCACTTTTTAAAAAGAATAAAAACTAGACTTTTGGGGAGAAGTCAGGAGGGAAGAACAGGAGGGAAGAAGTGGACATGAAAAGAGAAATAATTTACAAAGATAAGTTGTGCAAAAGCCTCTTTCTGCCCCTTAAATAGACACCTTTAACAATATATCCCCATATTTTTGTTGGTGGAAAAAAGCATGGTCTTGCAGCAGTGATTACATGTTTTTTTGTGCAGAAGGACTTATTGAAAATCAAAATGAGTGTCTGTGTTAGCTGGAGGGTCACGTTGGCCTATATTTTCTAAGCAACATATTTCGCGGTGGTTTGTTGTTAATCTTCTTGGGCTTTAGAGAAACTTCTGTTTCTTATAGGCTTGCAAACAGCAGATTTCATTTCTGGATCTGTTACTCAAATCTCTATGAATGGAGATATATAAGGAAGTGATGTTTGTGATTTAGTGATATAGCACTTAACCTTAGCTAAATTCTCAAGTCAATTTAACTCTGAATTAGTTTCCACGTGTGTCATACATGTTCAATTTTGTAACATAAAAGTATTCTGTAATTGATCTCTAAAGCAGAAGTTTTCAAACTCTTTGGTCTCAGGACTCCTTTTCACTCTTAAAATTTCCTGAGGACCCCTAAAAGCTTTTGTTTATGTGGGTATGTCTCAATATTTACTGTGTTTGAAATTAAAACTGAGAAATTTGTTTAACTTATTTAAAAATAGAAATATTCAAACCATTACATATTAACATAAATAAAATATTTTTATGAAAAATTGCAATTTCCAAAAAAAATAATTTAGAGGAATGGTATTGTTTTGCCATTTTTGAGTATCTCTTTAACATTAGACTTAACAGAAATCTTATATCTGCTTCTGCATTCAATCTGTTACAATAGCCCATGTCAGGTAGTTGCTAGAAAATTCCACTGTGAGCACACTTATGAGAAAATGATTGTCCTAGTATTATGAAAACAGCTTTGACTTCACAATATTATTATAAAAATAATTTTGACTTTATAGACCTTCTGAAAGGGTCTCTGGGATCCTCAAGAGTCCTCAACACACTGGGGCATCCAGCTGGGAAATGGGGGACTGGCGGGGCACAGGCAGCATCCACCACAGAGGTTAAACTCCAGTTTTTAGAAACTCCTTACACATAGTTTCCAATATCTAATGACACTTTTGAAAGCATAAGTTAAAAGTGCTAATGGGTGCTTTTGGCCAATTATAGAATTGAAAGTGTTTCTACTTGGAAATCAAAACATTTAACAAATATACTTTGTGAGTTGACAGTGATTTTTTAAAAATAAAAAAATACTGAGTGATGAATTCGACTGAGGTCAAAGATGGTATTGAAGATAAAAACATCCAGAGTGAACAATAGCAGTGATGTAGGTTGCAGTCATCAGGGCTGGAGGAGGAAGATAATTTTGAGCAGAAGCCTATGGCTCCAAGAGACTATAGCCTGGAACAGCATCCAGGCCTGCAGACACAGCCCCACAAAGGGGCAGGACCTAAAAAGGTCCCCTTCCAACAAACAGAAGGGGAGACAGTCATCTCTTAGCAGTGTTGTTCTCCAGTATTAAACCAATCTTTAATACTAGATACATCTCCAGACACCCAACATCCTTGGGTGGGTGTTTGTGTGCGCGCACGTATGTATGGAACATCTTTGCGGTAAGTTAACTAATTTTATAATTTGCAATTGCATCTGTAAAATATGAACAAGAAGTTAAACCTTACTGTCTAGAAAGCCTTATACATATGTTCCAAGGAAATCTGGAGTCATTTTTTAATCATCTATTTTGAATCACGTGGATTTTGGCACTCTATTGAAAAACAGGAGATAGAGTTATGAGCATGTCTGTAATATTTCAGATGTAAATTTAAGACCAGATTTTTTAGAAAACTTCTGCCTTCTTTCAGGGAAGAGAAAATTAATGCTTTCAAAGCCAAATTAAAAGGAGCATTTTGTTTAGAACAGAAAAAGAAAGGTGTGGTTGCTATTGATTGGGTTCAGAACAAAATATAGTTATATGACTTACTGGTTGTGTGTTAATTAATGAGTTAGTTCACTATAGGACTACATTTTTTTTTTTATTTAACTTTCTTGTCACTGCTTTCTTTATGTGTGTTATCAACCTTATTGGTAAATATTCTACAACACTTTTTCCACGTATGTGTCCGAGAGTAAACTCATTGTCTTTTTTCTCAACTCTGACCTTTCTGTCTTGGTTGGTGGTCTCACTATCTGCCCAGTTTCCCAAGCAGAAGTTTGGGTGGTGTGACACCCTCAGCTCCTCTCCTGCATTCAGCGGCCACTAAGTATGCTAAACACTGTGGTCTCTGAATGTCTCACAGGGTGTCTTCTCCTGCCGTTCTCATCACCATTTCCTTAGCACAGCAGCTCCAGCGGCTTCTTTATTAGGCTCTTTGTCTCTGATCCCACCCAAACCCACCCCGATCCAGGCTAAGTGGTGCTGCCAGAAGGTTTCCTTCTCAAAATTGCCATTTGGTCACATTTCTGTGACTTAAAAGGCTGCATCAATTCCTAGTCATCTAAAGGTTAAAGTCCAAGCACTCTAGCCTGACACTCAAGGCCCTCCCTGATAGGGTCCAAGTCTAACTTGGAAATGAGGCTTCCAAACGAGACTTGGACCGGATCAGGGAGGTGCTAACCTCTTCCTCACCACTAGGAGGCTCTAACCTCCTACAGCAGCAATCTCATAATACTGTATCCTAAACACAATGGCATTATAATATACCAGTTCCACCCAAACCAAGCTTTAATCTGGGGTATATGCAGGAGAAAGATGCTACTCTACGTGGGCCAGTGACTGCCCACATATAGCCACGATGTGGCTCCTGGACGTCCATTCGTGGAGCCACATCAGTCACGTACCGGTCTACATGAAGCAGCACAACTGCACATTTGGTGGGTACGATAGTGTCATTTAGGCCACAAAGAAAGCCTTTTAAAGTAACTGTTCTAAGTGCAGTGGAAGAATACTAAATTCAGTTCTGTCTCAAAAATAACACGCCTTTATTTTTAGGTAATTGCTTGATAAAGTGGTACTTTTATTTGGCAGTAGAATCTTGGCACTAAGCACATCTGATTTTTAAAAGAAAAAAGAAACAGCATTCTTGTAAGTATTGCAGAGAAACAAAATTTTTAATTTAAAAGTTGTGACTTTAAGATTATGTTAGCTACAAATTTTTCTAATAATTGATCCAGTTAAAGTAGGTTTAAGGTGGAAAAATATATGTCCTTCTAGAACTTCTCTCTAGTGTATACCAGTACATTTTTTTCTCCTCTACCCTGATATTTATGTGGTTTTGTGATACAGAGTCTGGGTCAGTAGCAGTAGTTTAAATTCTAAGTAAAGCAAAAATTGCAAAGTCTTGACTCCCGTCAGTTAATGGGAGGGGAGGGGTGAGTGAAGGAAAGACACCTGCTGCAGAAAGAGGATTCTCTTCCTTTTCAGAAGCCTCTAGTACTCTGGGGATTAGATTACTCAGGAGATCCCCGGATTGTGTATCATGAACAGTTCTTAGAAAACTTTGTGTTGTTGCCTCTACCCCAAGCCCCAGTAAACTGGAAGTTTAAGAGTAACATAATGGTGGGGAGGAGAGGATGTCTAGTTTCAGAGAACGAGATTTGCATCACACCTCAATCCTCCCACCATGTGCACCACCAGCACACACACACACACGCACACGCACACACACTCTCCCATTAGTTCTTCCGGGATACCTGACTGCTGATCTCTGCTCTTAAGAAATTCGAGTCTTTATTTCACAAATTTAAGACAAAACAATGCAACTAGTTTATTACATGCAACTATTGTATTAGGTAATTTTTACAATGCTATTAATAATTACAATGATCACCACGTTATATTTGGCCAACACTTGCTCTGTACAGGGCAGTGTGCTATGGTTAGACAATTAAAGGTATTTTATTCTGCAACCTGAATTTTTATATCATACCAGAGTTTCTGTATCTATGTCATGGTGCTGTGTGTATACATAAATTGGACACTGTCTGAACAGTCTGAACTTCACTTACTGTCTGAACTTTCAGTAACACACTTTAACATTCACAATACTCAAATATTTTAACTGTTAAGAATTTGAGGGGCTTCAGAAAATATTTAGGGAAGACTTTTTTCTTAACTTTTGAGGCTAGAATTTCATTTGAGTGCAAACCAAGTAGTTCTGTTGACTACCAATGTTTCTCTTATTTTAAACAAGACTTTAAAAAAAAAAAAGTTAAGTTTTTCTGATAAAAAATTTTCCATAATGCCTTCCAAAACTCATACTGAACAGAACTTTATATTGATTATTCAGTCATTGTATAAACATAACATAGATTGGTATGTCTCCATAGGCTACTGTGGTTCATAGAGCTACTTGACCAAACTCAGAAGCTCCAAACTACTATAATTTTATACTTCTTGTATTCTTATTTTTTTCATATTGTGTGATTCCATTTATTTATTTTGCTTAATTTTTTATTTTTAATTATTGTGGATACATAACAGTTGTATATCTTTATAGAGTACATGTGATATTTGATACAGGCAAACAATGTGAATTAATCAAAAATAGTAATTGGGGTAGCCATCACCTCAGGCATTTATCATTTCTTTGTGTTAGGAACATTCCGATTGTACTCTTTTAGTTATTTTAAAGTATACCCTAACTTATTGTTGATTATCGTCACTTTGTTGTGCTATCAAATATTGTTCATTCTAACTACCTAACTATATTTTTGTACCCAGTAAACATGCCCACTATATCCCCACCCTTCCCAGCCTCTGGTAACCATCATTCTACTCTCTGGTTCCATGATATCAATTGTTTTTAACATTTAGCTCCCACGTGGGAGATTTGCCTTTCTGTGTTTGGCTTATTTCACTTAACACGATGTTCTCCAGTTAATAGTTTAATACTTTGTCGACGTCCTCCTCTGTGAGGCTGTCACATCTTGGGACTGTTGTAGATGTAGATTTGCCTCAGCAGCAGCCTTCTGATTTTAGCTTGGAAAATCGGATAACTAAAGTTAAGATTATTTATAAAAATAATTTTGTGGTGTTTATTTTGGTTATTCAGAAAATAAATTTTTTTACTTAGCATTTTTGTTCTATTTTAGATACTGGAAATTATCAGAAAAGGAAATTCTAGATAAGTGAGATGTTCATTGTGTGGTATATTTCAAATTACTGATGAAATTAAATGTAATACATGGAGAAGTGTAAGAAAAATGAGTGGTAATTAGGCTGAGCAAATGCTTAGAGGAACTTTCCAAACTCCTCTCTGTTCAGTTGTGTGAACAATTTTCAAAGTATTCCTCTTACCTGTCCCACGTGGATGAAAGTATACCCACTCCTCAGTATATGAATACACACCCGGAGGATTTCAATAATATAATGCAAGTGTGAATATTAGTAAAACATGTATAACTGTAGATTGAAATGCGATCATATCATCTCAGTCCAGTACAACCACTCAGGGAGTCACTAGTGGGTCTGGACCATCTGAGCATCTTCATTGCAGTGTGGATCAAAGCAGATGTGCTAAGTAAGTGACTGGATTTTTCCTCAGTGCTTCAGAAAAGTGAATGGATTTTAAAATGTTATTGGAAATTTTAAAATATTACTAAAGCAAAAAGACTTTGGAGACAGTTTTTTGAGGCAGAGATTAACTGATTAAATGTTGGCATGGCAGAAGAGAGAATGAGGTGTAACTACAACAGCCCGGCACCTGTCTGTCTGAAGGCATTTGTATCAGAAACACATGTGAGTCAATAGGGAATGTGTCCAATACCTGATTTCTTAAGTGGCATGCTATTCCAATATTAAAACTCTCATTACAAGCAAAATTTCCATTATTTAAATATGTGTCTATATTTAATATCTTTAATATAATATACAATTAAGATAATTTCTGTAGCATTTTGGAGCCTTCACATATAGCATAGAGTAAGTAATGCCCTGAAAGAGTAAGCCTCAATGGCGGTATTTGGTGGTAATAATTTGGTGGTATTTTTAAGCATGCCTCCTCCATGGCAGGTACTAGAGCTTGAAATTGGATGGTGATGAAAGTTAGGAGAAGGAGATTGGTGGTTCTGAGCTGCCATCCATACTCCTTTGCCCTGTTCCTCTAGTAACTGGTGTGATTGTGACTTCCCTGGGCCTGGTCCGAGGTGCAACATGTGTGTTTAGAATAGACACTTGTTATGGACTGAATGTTGTATCTCCCTTCTCCTTCCCCCCCACCAAATTCATATGTTGAAGCCCTAACCCCCAATGTGATAATAGTTGGAGATGGGGCCTTTAATTAAGGTTAGATGAGGTCATCAGGGTGGAGCCCTCATGATGGGACCGGTGTCCTTGTAAAAAGAGACACCAGGAAGACTCTCACTCTCTCTCTCCCCCCCTGCTTATGCACAAAGAAGAGGTCACAGGAGCACATAATGAGGTAGCAGCCACCTACAAGCCAAGAGAAGAGGTCTCAGAATGAAACCCACTTTGCCAGCACCTTGATCTTAGACTTCGTAGCCTCCAAAATTGTGAGAAATAAATGTCTGTTGTTTAAGCCACAGGCTATGATGTTTTGTTACGGGAGCTAAGACACCACCTTATCTGTGGGTAAAGCAAACTAGACCATATTGAGATCGTAAGTCATTTTGACCACCATGTTCTAGACAGTTGAGCTGACTGGATCAAACTGTCAGTGTTTAAATACAGAATGGAGTAAACAGGGAATTTCCCTCCCTAGATTTTGTAAGTATAAAAGAACACCATCCAAGGGCAGTTTTTCCCCTTAATTGAATAGTGAATCAACAAAAAAGTGTGCAGCTGCCTATACATTGACCCCATTTGATGGGGACATGATTTCACCACCAATTAGACCAAATCTCCTAAATATCTCTTAACCTAATGATTTGGCCATTGAAGAAAGAACAATGACCTAGCTGGAAAAAATCTTAAAAGTTTCTGTTAATTAACTGGAGATGTTTTTGCTGATCATTTTTCATAAAAGTAGTTTATTTTTTAAGCCTGGCAGATACTTTGTAATATCAGTATCCAAAAGATATTTGTTCTTGGGAAACCTCACACTAAAGAATAATGATGCTATTCCCAGGTTATTTATAGCTATAGATCCATATTCTTGTAATGTCCAGTGCTGGGTTCACATTGGCTTATCCCAATGTTCTTAATTAATAATTACAGTTAATTTTGATGAAAGTAAATACTTGATTTACTAGCATAAGGCTAAAGACATACAGTAATTGCAATGATCAACAGTGGGACAAAACAATATGATTTTTACAGTATGTAGCAAACTGAACTAATATTTAAAACAAGCTCTGTTTCTGAATTAATTTTAATAACTAATAACAATATTTAAGTGGTAAAAAATTGTGAAGTTACTGCTATGGAGGGGGACTAAAACCTAAAATATAGAATTAAACTAGATGATCTTTTATGGTCTCTTCTAATCCTGAGATTGTTTCTATGAAATAAGAATTTGAAAGAATTTTTTGATCTACAAATAAGAAGGGTAAAACTTTGTCCAGAGCTCTGACCTTGGTTATTGCTATGGTCTGAAGGTTTCTGTCCCCCCAAAATTCATATATTGAAACCTAACCTGCAAGGTGATGGTATAAGAGGTGGGGCATTGGAAGGTGATTAGGACATGAGGGCTCTAGTCTTATAAATGAGATTAATGTCCTTATAAACAGGGCCTGAGAGAGCTTGTGTGCCTCTTCCGCCACATGAAGACACAGCAAGAAGGTGCCATCTAGGAGCAATGAACCCTCACCAGACACCAAACCTGCTGGCACCTCAATCTTGCACTTCTGAGTCTCCAAAATTGTGAACAATAGATTTCTATTGTTTATAAGTTCCCAGTCTAAGGTATTTTGTCATAGCAGCCTGAATGGACGAAGACAATCATACATATATTCAAATCTTTTTCAAAATGAACATTGGATTTAACCATGAAGCATACAAAACAGGAAAAAATTTAAGTTGTTCTGCCCCCACACATCCATTTGAACAAGAAAAATCATAAATAAAATATGTTATTTGGGTAAAGAAAAAAATCTCCACAATTTTAAATTTCAGTTGTTTTACAAATGGTTATTTGAATTTAACCATTGATAGGATTCTCAAAGCAATAAGTCAATACAGTCCTTTGCACACAGTAGAAATCATATATACGTGTAAGTATGTTTGTTTAGCCAGGTGAATTCAATCTAACTTTCTATTTCAAATCTGATAAGTATAATAAAAAATATGAAGCAAAACTTTCTGGTTAATATAGTACATTTTAGTGGTCCTGTCTAGGTCATATAAGATTCATGATTCACGTGGAAAAGAGAAGCGCATGAGAGAATCAAAAAAACCTCTGCAAATTAAATCAGCTAAATTTAATATTTCTGAAAATTATATTAGAAAATAATTTTAAGAAAATTATATATATTCAGTATTTAACCTTAAGCACCAAATTATTGTACTAAGCACCCTAAGTTATTTTGAACTTACTCAAATCCTAGCAGTTCTGTTCAAAGAATCTAATTTGAAGATATGTGTGTGTGTTTGCAAGTTAGTAGACAAAATTCACCATGAGAAATTTTTGTTTCAGTGATCACAGAGATGTTTCCCCAAAAAAGATTTGACCAAAACTTTTGAGTTAGTAGCCCTCTTCCACTAGAAACAATGATAAAACACTATGCAGTGAAATGTGCTTAGAATTAAATACAATTATTTTTTAAATGGTAATTTAATACTTGCTGAAATCCTGTGTATAAAACATATATGCAGACACAGAGTTATAACTGATTAATTTTTTAAATCTTTATTGAATGATTTTTAACAGGTTTACATTATAAAAGAATGTGCACTTGTGTTGAATTTCAGCTATTTTGGACACCACTTACAAAAGCATTTATCATAATCTAATCAAAAACTCCTTTGTGTGCTAGTCAAAAGTATAACTCCCCACTATGAAAAAAATAGTAATAAGTAAAATAAATTTGAATCCTGGCAGAATCAGTGACTCAGGTGTGTCATGAGAAAAGAGAATGTGGCCCTAGAAACTGTCAGAAAGGGCAGACCAGAAATCAGGCCTGCAGCTCCTGAATTTTAGGATGCATTGATTATGGATCACTAAAACTCTTTAAATATAATGCCCCAAACTATCTCCCTTTTAGAGTGATTCAGCAAGTATCTGTTTGTTCAAGATACACGTACTGAGTAACTACACTGGACTCTGCCTACCGTGCATGATGGCCAGCGTGAGTGTGCAGCCTTGTCATTAAGGAAAATAACCAGAACCTTCTTTTAAAAATCATATTTATAAATTATGTTAATTTTGAGGAAAGGCTATATCTAAAATTACTAATCAGAGAAGTCACCAAAATAATATGCCTATGGCCCTAGTTAAGAAAGCTGAACTTTGTCAAGGGGAAAAAGGCTTTCTCTTAAAAAGACTACAGAATTCCTTTTCCAAAAAATATAGCATCTCATACATAGTAGAAAGTATAGCATAAAACAATGTGGTTTTTAGTACAGAATCATTCCCTATACGTACATGAAAAATCCAAATTTTAAGTATTGGTTAAACAAAAACTTGAGATCCCAAAAGGTCTCAGCTTCCCTATTTCTAAACTAGATTTATTTCATAGAACAAAGTATTTTTCCCATTTTAAAATAATACATACTGCAATTGCTATTCCTTAAAGCAGTGAAACAGTTAATAGTTTTGTTTATAAAGCTTGCTGTTTCTTCTGATTTAATATTCTTCAAAATTAATAAAAAACACTAGATTTCTCAGACTCAACAGAAAACACAATACAAACACTGAGTGCATGAGTCGGTTGGAGTCATCTCAGAGTGGTACAAACTGTGTTGTAAATTTTTGTCTCCATCCTGATCCTAAATGTGTTATCATCCACGTTTGAATATGTAGTTTCACATTTAATACACAACTGGCATGCTATTAGATTCTTCTTAGAGTAGGACCCTGAGAATAAGTCCATTGAGAAATCACATATTATTTCTAGCACCAGTTTGAAGTTTTAAAGTGTCTAATTTTTAAGAAGGCAGAAGGAAACAAAAATTTCCCCATAAATGAAACTCAACACCACGTAAAGAGTATATACTTGGCGTGAAAGTGCCCATCTAGTTTCAACATCTGTACCTAAACATTTTTAAAATATGTAAATCTTCTAATTTTGAAAAAAATAAATTTGTAAAAATGTGGAATGCTATTGATAGGGTTCAAAGTCCAGGCATAACCCAGGAAGTAATCTCGCTACAATAATCCGATCTGGTTTTCTCTGTGATTTCGAGGACACAGACCCCGTTTCAGGTTCTGTTAGCCGTAGGCACAATTGGCATCATTCCCGTGAATCCAGAGGCAGATCTGGGCGTATTTGAGGGGAGTGATGCGCACGGCGACATTGTAGTCCTTCTGAACACCGTCGACATCCACCCACTGGTGGCCTGAATAGATGGCAATGATTTTGCGCTTCCAGTTCTTTTTGTCTGGATCTTTCAGACGCAGGTAGATCCCGGAACCGGTGGAGCCCGACTCAGCATCGCAGTATTGGTAGAGGAGATCATTGGATTCATCGGACACGCTACAAAACCGATAGACCAACTGATCAGCCCTATCGTTATCAAATCCTGAGAAGTGGATCATTCCACCGGGCAGCTTCTTGATGGTTGGACTGACGCCTAGTTCCATGTATTTCTTTTTGTGAGCACGCTTCAGCTCCAGAAGAGCATAGTCATAGTCCAAGGCCGCGTCCACCCTGCCTCCTCTCACCCAGCCTATGGGAATGTGAGTGTTCTTGACCCGGGTCCACTGGAAGGAAGGCCTCCCGTCAGCCACCTTCCGACCCTGGCCAGATGCTTTTCTTCTGCTTCCACCCTGGGCTGTCTCCTGCAGGTTCTCCTTGGTACCCTCTCTTTGGTCACCACCGTGAGCTTCTCTCCTGCTCCTCTTAGAACCTCGACGTTTCTTGCCACCACCTTTCTTTCTCATCTTCAACAATCCCACCCTTAGCTTTTGACTCCCTTTGATGTAGTCCTTTCCATCATGCACACAGTGGGCAGCTGTGAGAACGTGCTGAGGGGAAACGAGGATGCCACTGCAGCCTGTGGACAGCTTCACGGCTGTGCTGAAGGGGAAGTTGGTCAAGAACCTTTTGTCCAAGATGCTGAACCTGCTGTCGGTGCCATACACCTGTCTCTTTCTCCTGACAAATGCTCTTCTTGCGGTGATATTTGGAGTCGACTCGAGGACCAAATCTTGTACTTTCACCCTGGTTAAGGTTCGGGTGCCATTCTCAAAGACCGTCTCATATGAAAGACAATCCTCCAACTCGGAAAGGCTGGGCGCGGGGAGTTCTTTCTGGCATTCAATGCCACACGCTCTATTTACCGCCATCTTAGCATCTGCCTCAAAAGTGGGGCTGGCGAGATGGACAGTCCTGTCGCTGAAAATCCGCGGTACTTTTCTCAAGTGCCACATAAAATCCTGTTCTGACTCAAATCCGTCAATGAGGGTCCACCCAGGGGTGAAAAGTATCAACCAAAATAACATATTTTCCATTTTGTTCTTCTGTTTCGTCCTTAAAAACAGAAAAAGAAAGAGAAGCTTTACATGTTTTCTTTTTAAATGTCATTTATGCATTTCATTTAGGCCTTGGATCCTAAATGTACCCTCACCACAAACAAGAGTCCTTATTTTCACCTTGCTTAGATTTTACTGAGATTAAATACTCTGCTAAGTGAGCTCATACAGACTTCCAAAATCAATAGACTTTTTTCTTTTTTTTTTTTTGGAGACAGAGTCTCACTCTGTTGCCCGGGCTAGAGTGCCGTGGCATCAGCCTAGCTCACAGCAACCTCACACTCCTGGCCTCAAGCGATCCTCCTGCCTCAGCCTCCTGAGTAGCTGGGACTCACTCTTGCTCAGGCTGGTCTTGAACTCCCCAACCCAAATGATCTGCCGGCCTCGGCCTCCCAGAGCACTAGGATTACAGGCGTGAGCCACCGCACCCAGCCTCAAAATCAGTAAGTTGTTTTTCACCCAACCTTCCCTCCCCTAGCCCTGACCCAGCGCTCCTCCCACCTCCACCTGCCGCCTCCACCTCTACCTCCCCTAACAGCCTGCTGCTCCGGAGGGGGCGCAGGGCCACAGCAAACTTGGATCCTCTATTGCCTGAGCCACACCCTCCTCCTTCCTGGGTCTCCTGCAACCTTACTTCCAGATGATTTCGAAATAAAGATAGGAGCAGAAGTCGTGCAGTCTGTCACCACCCTTAGCTCCTTAAAAGCAGGGAGCATAAATTCCTCATCTTTAGAGTGTAAACGCCTAGCACGGAGCTCAAAAAAATGTTCATTTGTGAATGTTATTTGTGGATTTTCCTGAACCAGGATTTGCAGCCCACGCTGATGTAAAGGTGCAATGCAAATCACTGGATAATGTTCTAAAACCAGAAGTTTTAGAAATAACTGGGTCAATCTGCTATCGACCTGCTTTAACTTTATAGAACCCCTGGTCATAAAAAGAAAATATACAGCACAGGGCATTCTATGCTGAAGTAAGAAAAATGCACAACACATCTTTAAAAAACAAAGTTGTGCTTGCAAACACAATTGAAGCAAAGCAACATACAAAATGATCTGCGGTGGGATTTTACTGTATATTAAAGTTAGTTGTAAGACTTTATGGAGCACAGGCTATGGTTCTAGGTTTGCCTCTTGTGGGAACATGATTGTGATTGGATATCATTGTCCCTTTCATCACAGGTCTCATCCCGTAAGAGCAGTGCTTGTGTGTTATCCAAATACTTTTAAAGGTGCCAGTACTTGATAAATTATATAATATCTCTTCTGTTCACATCTTCTTGCCCTCTTTTCCTCTTCTTGAGGCTCACTGACATGTAAATGTATCTATTTAGTAGAACTGACGTTTCTTGGCCATCGCTTGGAGGTTGGGGTAGTGCTAGCACTCTCGGGAGCAGCAAACTGGAACCTGTGTCACTCTTATTTGTCAGCCTCACTCTGTGTGTGACTAATTAGTCAAAAAGCCGGTTTTGACTAATAGTTAAAATACCAAAGCTTAGTGAATGATTTGTACTATATATAAGGCAGAAGCAATTCAAGGTTAGATTATTCCGATAATATCTTCACTCTCAGTGCTTTCTGATAGGCTCTGTTTGTTGTTGCATGGAACAGAAAGTGAATGTAGAATGTCAGCAACAGCCCACCGCCTGGGTATGCCCACAGGATGTGTGCACTGGCACAAAAGGCAAACGTGGGCTCTGAGGCAGAGTTCAATATGGGTATCCCTTGATATGACAGTCTATGTTACCATACCCAAGGGCTGCATTTTATTAACAAAATAATAATTCTTTTAATAAAACAAAATATATGCTACATTCACCTATTTGTTATTTAAACATGATGTAGTCACTGGAACAGGACATAATTATTTTGAGCCATCATCCATTTCAAACTATTAAGCAAATTTAGACTAGTCTTTATCAGGAGTTGTCATCAGTAAAATTATATGCAAGTATTGCAGTTTCCATTTCTTCATCTGCTCATATTTGTATGCTGAGTTATGGTGATTAGGGTTAATATTAGACTATAATGCTTGCTTAAAAGCTTGTAATTTGTTTCATTTTGGAGACAGGGCATTCTTCTGCAGATAGTGTTGGATACTGTTTAAAAAATCAATGAAAGAACATGCTTTAGAAAAAAATCTGCACTCATGTCACAATATTTTCTAATCACCACTGCAAATTTGACTTGATACAAAGCAGTAATTATATTAATTAATATTTTCTTTCACCTGCTATGCAATTTTCACCAAGAGTATTTCATCAGTTTGATTTAAGTGAACTGGAGTGAAAAAGTCTCATAATTCAGTAACTCTACTGAGCCCTTGAAATGGCAGTTTCCAAGATGAAAAATTATGTCCTTGGCTTAAAAAAAAAAGATATCTTCTAAATTACTTGATTTGTAGCAAAATGTCAATGAAGGGAGTTTTTCTGGTGTGGGAAATTTTTTAAATTGGTTGCATTTAGCCCACTATGACAACGGCTGTCCATTATGTACTTAATATATAATTACATCAAAGCCTGAAAGGCAGCCAAGTATCCACATTCAGAGACATACAGAATCTCACTTTGTATATTTTAACACCTGACACCAATGATCTGAGGAGCAATAACCATGTGAAAGGCATTCCTGGGCAAAACAGTGGACATCTAAATAATGGTCTATATGGCACTGTGGTATTGTTTCCCTGTTAGGTTTTTTCTTTCTTTCTTTTTTTTTTCAGTACTACTTACTTTAGTCTTGCAACTTTTTAGCTAGTTAGAAATTAGAAAGGCAGAATGTAAAATATTAAATGATAAATAACAAGACAATCTTTTACTATACATATTATTGAACTAGGATATGGATGTCAAATAGAATTTCCCCTACTCAATAAAACATGTGCCCTGTGAGATAATTTGGTAGCCAGACTTTTAAGAACACCCTGTAAAGTCAGGTGTGGTGGCCACACCTGTGAGTCCCAGCTACTCATAAGGCTGAGGTGGGAGGATCGCTTGAGCCCAGTGATTCAAGGCTGCAGTGAGCTATGATCACACCACTGCACTCCTGCCTGGGCGACAGAGTAAGACCCCCATTTCTAAAAAAGACAAAATAAAAGAAAAGGCCCCATTAGAATTGAACTGTATTCGAGTATAATTTCATTTTTGGACATGTATCTCACACTGATTTTTGTATCTATTATTCTAGTCAAAGGCTTTAGCCAATACTTTGGAAATTTTCAATACCATGAGTCTGTTTTAAACCATGCTTGATACAAAGCAACGATTTGATTTAATAAATGATAATACCAGGGATACAGGCACCGTTTTCCCACAAGTGTGTGCTCAGGAGAACACTCCCACAGCAGTTAAGAATGGTGGTTGAGAGCCCAAATCCCGGTTGCTCACCAAAAGGAAACACTAGACCGTCCGTTCTCAGATTATAATCCCTGAACCAGTAGCATCAGCCTTACCTGGGAGCTTGTTAAAAATGCGAATTCTCAGGGCCCAATCTGCTGTTAGACAGTCTTCTAGAAGGTTGGTTGGGGGTGGTTTCCCAGCTATCTACGATGATTCAGACACTCAGTGAAGTTTGAGAACCACAGCCCAGGCCCCGGTGTAGCACCATGAGCCACACCTCACAAGGCAGTCTTCCCAGGGACAATGGCTGACCTGGCTTTCCAATGACATCTGCTTCATCTCTGGAACCTTGTCTGGAGCCCTTTGAGGGAGCTCTGTCACACAGTGCCACAGGACTACAAGCTTTGCCCACATCTATCCTTGGGCATGGGAAGGGCGGAGCTACATAATAGGACCTTGGGATCACAGTAATAAGAGGACATGGGTTTAGTGAGCCTGTCTAATTTGGCCTATAATTTAAAATTGGACAACTGCTTAAGGACACTTTCCTTTGGAAAATCTAAGTTTGTCTTGTGGTAAAATGTCAATGTGATGTAAATGATAGCTCTTCCTGACACAGCAATCCACAGCGCAGTGGATACGTCCACATGTGCCCTTCATCCAGAAAGCACTAAATGCAACGGGCTAAAGTGACACAGGCCCAACTGGTGGGGCAGCATTAATATTTTGAAAGCTCTAATGTCCCTTGTCTTCCCCATGCCCCTCCTTTTTCCTGTCTTCCATTATAATTGTGACCTTCACTGTCAATTTCCAGATGGCTTAGACTTGGGGCTTCAAATTCCAGTTTTGGTTAATGAAAGTGAAGTGGCAGTCACCATTCTCCACCATGAGTCACGTACACGCTGCCCATCCAGGGCTGGACCACGAAGACAGATGGAGTAGAAGAGAATTAAGGAGGAAGCAAGAATGTCTGTGCACGTAGATGAACTTGTACTGATGGAACGGATGTAAGCCCACATTTGTACGTAGCCTATTAATAGAAATGACCACACATAACTACAAGAGATAACTTACTATTATTACCCTTGTGTTGTTTCTTGTATATGGTTCCTTAGAAATGTGTTGCTGACAGTGTCTAGAATATCTGTGTATCTATACCAGCATAGTGGTGAAGGGTACAGACTCAGGCTCAATCCTTACCACTTATCAGACGTATACAGCAGATGTATTTGAGCAGTTCATTAACTAAGTTTCACTTTCCTCATCTGCAAAGTGGGGAGAATACTATTCTCTACTCCATAAGGTTATTATCGAGATTAAATGAGGTGATACATGCAAAAAGTTATTACTGAGCCAGAACACAGTAAGCAGTTAATACGCACGTTATTTTGTAATTATTATTCTACCTTAGTGGGTGAATTCGTAATATTTTAAAACAGGTTATTATATAAGCCAAAGTGAGAACATTTATAGTTTTCTTAAAAGTCAATTTTACAGTCAAATTCGTTTTATTTCAAGATAAGTTTCCAACCCACTCTAAAATTCCCCTTTTCTTTGTTTTGTTTGTTTTTTGTTCAAGGACAGCTTCACTTTAGAAACCTCCCAAATGAATGCTTTCCTAATTACTCATCTCTATGAATATCCGCAGCTCTGTAATATATTTTTCTCATTGTTATTAAACTTAAGTATGATTAAACATCATCCAGCCACAAAACACTTAAGTTGTATTTCCTGCACCTTATTATAGCCTGGATCTACATTAGGGATTCTGGAACTGTATCAGACCCTCAGCCCAGAAAGAAACAGAGTCAATGTCAAAATAGTTACTGTAAGGGAGTGATTTACAGTGAAAGAAAAACCTAACTTTTGAGTGAGTCTATCTAGAGTGTATAGAATTTTACTATGAAATGACATAATTATACTCTGAGGCTCAGCTCCTCTTTTGTTTTTTGGCCCTGAAAAGTTTATAGTCTAGCTTAGGTAGACAGACTAATGAAGGATTAAATGGTTGTCCACTACATTAAATATTTCAAATTAATTATTTTTCCTGTACCTGAAAGAAAATGAAGACGCCAACTCACCATCAAAGGATCTGTACTGAATGGCTCTCCCTTACCAGGTGACAGATTCACACTTGCCCCTGCCTTTCTTTTCACCTGGTACCCTGTAATGCATCTATGCTGCCAGGGGACACAATTGTGCATTAATCTATCAGCCATTTTCTGGGAGGCTGGCATGGGTCAGGAACAAACTACTCAGTCAGATAAATGACCCTGTAGAGCCAACACCACCCTCTACCTTAATGTGCATGTTAGGACACACCAGTGATTGCATGATCACTTTTTAAAAATGTGGCTGTCCTTTATTTAGCCATCCATGATCCCAACCTCCTGTCCCTCCCAACACCACTGGCTCCGTTTACACACACACCCAAGTGTGCGGACATGCTCTCACCCCCTCCTCTGCCTCCATCCTCCACCCGCTGGGTAAGAACTGACACACCCCAGGGAGATGCTGTGCCCTGGCCCAGGTGATTCTACATAACTGCAGAGAGAAGTGATGGCTTAGGCCAAAGTCCACAAGCAGGAAAGGAGGGGTGTTACTAGTGACAGTAAACGGAGTAACACAAGCACTAAAGAAATAAATTATGTTTTGGAGGACAATTGAAAAAATTTCCCAGTCACTTTCATTTTCGGGGGGTAGATGCTGAGGAGAACAGGTATTTCATAAAGTCCAATTCCTGACCCACTGTAGGCCCAGTGATGTTAATCACTGACTAGGGCATTGCGAGGCGGCCACATTTGAGTTAGACTGTGTATGGTATCACAGAGATGAGAACACAACCATGCCAGTAGCATAACCAAGATGGAAAGCAAGAACTGGGGTGTCCCAATAATCGTGGAGGCAGTGGGCTGTGAAGCCAAATCAACTTAGGTACATTTGCTGCTTATTAGCAGTGTGACCTTGTGAAGGTTACGTAATCTCTCCAGATATTATTTTCCACATTTATATTACATAGGGATAATATTTTAGAATATTTTTGGGAGAAACTGATATGATAAGCACAGTGGCCAGAGCACAGTAAGCACTCAACAAATGGCAGCAATTGTTACTATTAACATCAAACAGAGGGAGTCAAAACTTAGGTAGCTTTGTAAAAGGTATTTCATACATCTCTAGCTGCTGTGTATCTCCTCCTGGTTTGCCAAATTACAGCCTCCAAAGTTATCCGCATCCTCATCCCTAAAACCTGTGAATATGTTCCTTACATGGTAAAAGAGAATTTGCTAGTGTGATTAGGTTAAGGATTTTGAGATGAGGAGGGAAGCTTAGATCACCCAGGTGGGTCAGATGTAATCACAGGCCTGCATAAGAAGGAGGCAGGAGGGTCGAGAGAGGACCTGGGAGCCAGGAGCAGAGGGCGGAGTGATGCAGAGCTGCGAGCCAAGGCATGGGCAGCCTCTACTGCTGCCAAAGGTAAGGAAAGATTGATTCTCTCCTAGAACTTCCGGAAGGGACACAGTCCTGCTGACCCACTTTAGACTTCTGACCTCCAGGTGCATAAGACAATAAATTTGTGTTGTTTTAAGTCACTAGGCTTTTGGTAATTGGTTAGAGTAGAATTTATAAAGGTGCGAATCCAGTTTCTGAAATTGTCAATCTAGTTTCTAAAATTGTCTGTTTGCCCTGTGATGCCACTGCACTCCAGCCCTGGGCGACAGAGAGAAACCCTGTCTCAAAAATGAAATAAAATTGTCTGTCCTGGATGTTTAGAAAGAAAGAAGGAGTAGGGAGTGATATAAAGTGGAAAAGAATGGTTCATGGGACTTAAAACATAACGTTTTTTTATTTTAAGGAAAATTAGATATGCAATTTTAGAACTAAAAACAGAAGATTGGGATAAAACTTTATGGTGGTAGACAGCAATATTGCTAGAGCAAAACAAGAAGTGGAACAGGGTAGATAAATTCAGTTATTCAACAAATGCACACCTGGTGCTAATCCTGCTATGCATCATTTCAAAGCCTTTTTTGTTTCCAGAGGCAGGGTCTCTGCTCTGTCGACCAGGCCTGAGTACAGTGGTGCAATCATAGCTCACTGTAACCCTGAACTCCTGGGCTCAAGAGATCCTCCCACCTCAGTGTCCCAAATAGCTAGGACTACAGGTGTGTGCCATCACACCCACTTAATTTAAAAATTTTTGGTAGAGACAGGAGTCTTGAACTCCTGGGCTCAAGCAATCCTCTGTCTTCAGCCTCCCAAAGCACTGGGATTACAGGTGTGAGCCGACGCACCCGGTCTTCAAAGCCTCTTTTTTTAAAGAATCTCTGCTAGTCCTTATTAACTATTGGGTTGGACTAGAAAATTTCTAAGATCTCTTGCACCTGTAAATCACATCACAAAAGGGAAAATCCATCAATGATCTCCAAGAAGCTTCCAATTAATTCCTAGTCCTCCAGGGGAGGAACTTGCCTGCTATCCACGCTACTACCACTAGAGGGCACAGCTAGCCTAGTAATGGCAAATCTAAGCCAGGCATGTAAATTGTTTACATTCACTCGGCTGTGAAATAGATTTTATTTTAAAAAGCATGTGGGATTCAGCAGGGGGAAAATGTCTAACTGGCTATTAATAATACACTAAATGGTTGTCACATGTGGAATTTATTACGTTTAGAAAACCCACCTACAGGCCACAGAGCCCATCCTGATGAACTGAGGGCTGATAACACCATCTACAGCCAGACAATTTTCTGGCAGGTGGTTTTCCAAAAACAGCTGAGGTGCCAGCACACTTCCACCGTGACCTACAGCACTGCTAAAGAGTCCCCCAAACGTGGTGCACTGTATTTCAACACTCAGGAAAATCCTGAACCTGCCAAATATTTCACATATGTTTATCAAATACTCTATAATCCATTACTAAAGGATACGCTCTCCTCTGATTCTGTGCTGAGAATAGATGGCAAGAAAGTTCATTGACAGTGTGCCAAATTTCTATTCAAAATATCATACCAGAGCATTATTTTCAAGTTCAGTTTCAGGAATGGAGACAAAGTAATGTCTGCTTAAAAAGTTTGGCAGTACTTGAGGGGAAAGGAAGATGGTAAAGTTACACAGTTGATTATTTTACAGTAACCCACAACTTCTGTTTCTCATCACAATAAAAAATAAAACCTCCCTTTGTTTTTTAGCTATTTTTCCAGGACACGTACATCTCAATTTCTGCAATGGATGTGCTGTGTGTAAATCAAATAGGGGGTGAATAGCATAAGGGAACCCCTTCCTATGCAGCCTTAGGAAGTGCACAGCATATGGCTCTCTGTAAAGACTGATCTTTATATTTTTCAAGTTGGCCTTTGAAAGCAAAGAATATTGGTAAAGACTTTCTACTTTTCAGGCATGAAAGCATTCATGGTCATAATGTTTTCTGCTAATCATGTATCAGTTTTACATATAAAGCTTTAAAATCTTTTAAATTATAAAACAACTTGGATACCACTAATGTGACTTTACTGTTTCTTAACCTCTCCATCTCAGATTTTTCATCTGCAAAGTTAACTCTGTGCTCAGATAAGGTAGTTTCATCCTCCAAAATTCTGAGCCTGATCCTACTGTTAAAATGCAATATGCTTGTTGGATATTTGAGCATTGGGCAGAGAAATATACTCAGTAGGGAAAATTGCACTAGCAGTTGTTTATTTTAACCTATAATGAGCACATACTATGTGCCAAGCATGTGCTAAACAATCTCACATCTTAAAACATGAAAAAGATTCTTAAAAGCATTCAGGTTTCCCAGGTGCCTGGATGAAAAGTGGGGAGGCTAACACATGCACCCCTTCTCACACTAAAGGAACTCCTCTAATATTTCCTAATAAAACTAAAATTCTAGCTGACGCCTGGCCACTACTTTCAAGCCTAGATGTCTTATTTGGCTGGGATTTCAAATTCTCTCTTCTAAATTATAAAGCAGATTCTAAGCATAATTCTCCAGGCAGCAAAATATGACTTCTATAATCCTCTGTAGAGACAAATGTACTTGGGATAAAATGAGAATTTCAGGAGTTAGGAAGGTTAATAAAGGGAGGAAACCCCTTAAATATGACATGTAGTTTTGTGTCAAGTCAATGACAGTGTAAAAAGAGTGATCAGGTGGGAGTGTTTCTATACCTTTAAAATATATATTATAGAAAATTTCAAGACTACACAAAAGTAAAGGGGAAAGTATGTGCCCATCACCCAGCTTCAACAATTACCAATATTTTGCCAATTTTATTTCATGGATCTCCCACACCCCACTTTATTTTTGCTCAGGTATTTTAAAGCAAGTCCAAGGCTTTTCGATTTCATTTCACCTTATTTTCTAAATGTTTTCCACTGCCCCTTTTGCTGACCCCTGCAGCCAGGTTGATAAAAGGGGGGTGCACAGCGGCTAGCTTTGGTAGTAACCCTGCCAAAGAGGCTTTCAACCGGAGTAGACTTTCCAGGAATAGGTTTTACACCTTTTTCAATGGCATCTGTTAATAATCACAAAAATAGAGCCCCCTCTGGTACCGCTTAAGTAGAAAGAATTCCATTTATATTCCAATGCAAACACTGTTACTCTTAGTATTAAACTGTGCAGAAGTCTCGGCACACAGAATTTTCTATGGGCAGGGTAGTTTCTTTGAGGACAGAAAGTGCTGTTTGATTCCTTTCTTCAAAGCCCTTCAAAGGAGCTCCCCTCGGGTGGGTCCTGCCTTTCTCGGGGAAGCTTCCAGGTTCCAGGGACTCGCCCTGTCCGGGTGGCTTCACCCTTACCTGTAAGCCTCGTTCGCTCCCCGGGGGCGCTGCGGACTCCGACGCTCGGGAGGGAAGGCGGGCGGGAGTGGAGCTGGAGCCGGGAGGCCGCCGCGCCCCGAGCTGGCCGCAGAGTGCGGGGAGGCGAGAGCAGAGCCGCGCGGCCAGGAGATGGGAGGAGACGCGAGGGGAAAGGGACGCCGACGCCGGCAGCCGCGGCAGAGGCGGGGGGTGGGGCGGCGAGTGAGGGGGTGGAGCAGGGATCGCCTTGGAGGTGCCGGCGGACCTACAGCCTCTCGCCCCGGTATCCCGGCCCCCAGACTGAATTAAGCGTTAGGAAAAAGTCACGAGCTGGATCACGAGCGACGTCTGCTCCGGTGATGGTATGCGCCCTTTAAATGGGGGACTGGTTCCAGGACCCTGGCTATACCAAAATCCATGCATACTCAAGTCCCTAAATCCACCCAGAAGATACTCCAAAGGCCAGGGGCTGGGGTGCTGGAATTCATTGAGCCCGTCGTGCCCCCTGCTTGCTGTTAAGACCCTGCCATCCAGCCATCCAGAGGAACAGAGGGCATCTCCCCAACCCACCCCAAGCCAGTCTCTACCGGGGACCCTTCCCTGGACGCACACCCCACAGGGCAACCCGACTTGTGCCAGCGTCAAGCGCGACAGCCACCTCTAGCCCCTGGTTCCGGCGTGCAGCCAGGCTGGGTGGGGGACGGGGACCCCAGGCTGGGACACTGGGACTCCCCCAGAGCATCCTGTGCCGCCTCCAGGGGGAGCGCGTCAGTTGCCATCTGTCCGGAAAAGGCTAGTTTTTCTACTTTGGGCGAGTACGGTTTTAAGAGTACCTTTCTGTCCAACCTTTTATTCTCCTCCTTAGCAGAGATGCTCCTGTGGGGTGGCGGCCACATGAGGAAGGAAGTTTCATTTATTCAGCCTCTACTGAGCGTCTAGTGGGTGGCAGATTGGAGCAAGATGCGCTTATACGAGTGCAAAAACTCCGTCCTGGCCCTCAAAGCAGGCAAATCAATAAGTACATGTATATTTATAACACAAGGTCCAAGTGTGTCCCATAACGCTTGGTTCATTAGTGGGTTATTGCATTTCTTAGGTTTCTATGTATTTCCTAACAGAATGAAATCATAACATACTGTACCACCGTCTCCCTGTATACTGGGGGACTGGTTCCCGGACCCTGGCTATACCAAAATCCATGCATACTAAATCCCTAAATCCACCCACCTACGAGAAAAGTTGGCCCTCCGCTTACCTGGATTTTGCCTGAGAATTCTGTGTTTTCGATTCACGTTTGGTTGAAAAAAAATCCTCTTATAAGTGGACCCAAGCAGTTCAAACCTGTGTTTGAAGGGTCAACTGTATAAACAGTTTTGTTTCCTATTTCCTCACTTAGCATTGTCACATATGTATTTATCCATATCATTAAAATCTATTGGTAATTTTTAGCTGGTACAAGAGAATTAGTTCTGAAGCTCTGTCTCACCAATTAGATCATAATATTCATGTGCCTCTTTGAATCGCCACCACCTACCACAGGGCCTGGTATATAGTAGATGCCAATTGTGTTGTACTAAAAAAGTTTCCTAGTCAACTGCAGTGTGGGAAGTCATAGAGAAAGCCCAGAACTCAGAATCCTGTCTGACAGTGAATCGCTGTGTGCCCTGAGCCTCAGCTTCTTCACCTGTGAATTGGGAAGGTTGAGCTGGAGGAGTTCCAAGGTCTGCAGCTCTCCAATATTTTGGGGATTCTAGCACTGTATAAATCCAGAAGGTTTGAGCGCAGACCCAGGTCTGATTCCTTTAAGCCAGTCAGCACCCCACCAGCATCGCGAAAAGCAGACCCCTCCCTGAGCCTTTTACCCTACGCTATCTTGCACTTCATTTCTGGATCCGATCCATTCTAGGTTGTCTTAGCATCAGCTTGACTTTCTTTTTATTCATTGATTTACCTCATCTGGTCCTGATATTTCCTGCTTCTCTGGTTCCAGGATTCTGGCTTCTCTCAATCAAGATTCCTTCTCCTGGCCTAGTCCAGC
Organism: Lepilemur ruficaudatus; assembly: GCA_963574885.1. Lineage (NCBI taxonomy): Eukaryota > Metazoa > Chordata > Mammalia > Primates > Lepilemuridae > Lepilemur > Lepilemur ruficaudatus. The sequence goes on along the minus strand of CAUYRT010081434.1, from coordinate 14,522 downwards.
CCCTCAAGTTTTCTGTAGTCTAGTATGAGCAACTCTGACACCTGTACTAAACTATATCTCCCATAAGGGCCCCACCCAGCCCACCAGGTTCACCATTCTGGTCCTGTTATGATGGTCCTACAATTTTCCAATGCTCCCCAATCAGCTTCCACATGGGAATGAACACTTTGTATAATATAACTTCTACTATATTAGGAAATAATGCATTATAGGAAATGTTATGAGTTGAAAAAAAACGTAACAAAGCGTCTGTCCATCTTCCCCAATGCTCCTTGACTTCATTTTCAAATACTGTGACTATCATGATCAAAGGTTTTATCAGATAACTTTTAATACAGCCCAAGCTCTCTGTTAATGCACCAACAGAATTCATAACTACCCATCCTTTGTGGGGCCCCAAGCTTAATGGGGTCATTTGTGTGCTTCTCCAGAACTGGGACCAAGAGACCTTGAATAGATATCTTGTCACATTTCAGGTCACTAGAGATATTGTGGTCGATAGAAGAGAATTGGTGACCACTGTCAGGCCTGGCTATGATTAAGGCTCTACCACTTAGCCTTTTTTCCTAGACTTGACTTCCCAAGAGACTCAGACCAAAATAGCATAGCCCTCCTTCCAAGGCTAAATCTTTTTTGTCATGGAAATGTACTTGGAAAGTTTTAGCTATGGAAAGACAGGAAGAGATGTTTCATGGTCCGTGGTCAAATGTCTATGTGATGACTCAATCTTGTAGAAAGGGCATGACTTGCTGTGGCTGGAATCTTCCATATTAATTTTTAATACCAACCTTTTATCAAAATCCTTTGTTCATTAGGTACTATGGTTCTGCATGTTTAAAATCCAGGACCCCTTGGTTAAGGCAGAACAAGGAAATAAGGCAGATGTAATAAGAAAAGATAAGGCAACATTTCCTCAGATTAGATTTACTCTCATAGAAGCCACCTATGATCAGCTAATTTGAGGAATCACTGCTGGCTCTCCAGAAACCTGCAGAACCACTGACTTTATCTTTCTGTGTGGCCCAAGGAAAAGCAACGATGTATTTCCAAAAGAAATCTGAAAGTTGGGTCCCCCGCTGCGGCCATGGTGCAGCACCCTCGCCCCCTCGTGCCTCCCCAGCATTTGGACTGTTCTCTCTGGTGGACAGTGTGGTCGCTCCTCCTTTTGTGCCAGCACTGGTCCTGGGAACTTGTCCCACTGTTTTGGAATTTGTTTCCATGCCTGCCTCCCACACAGGGCTGAGAGAGCCTCAAGGGCAGCAAAACTTTTCTATCTCTGGCACTAAACACAGCCCCTACAACTTAGGTGTTTCATATGCATTAACTAAGAAAATGAAAGGGTCTCTAAAAACGGGCCAGAATCAAGAGATTCTACCATTGTCATCTGTCATTTAGACACAGTAGAGATTTTCAGAAGAAACTGGATTTCCCACAGAAATCACTGAAACATAACCTAGAACTGTCATAAAGAAAGAAGCATAAGTGAAAAACCTGAGGAGGATGTGGATTCCAGGGAGTGCAGTCTAGACCAGAACACTGGACCCAACCAGAAGTTCTCTCAGAGACAGGATTTTATGGGGCATTGGTGGAGGATAGAGAACCTTGTAATGTGGAATTCATAGGGATGTAAATTGGAACTAATGGAGCAAAATTGTTTATATTCCAAGCTTAGAAATTTATGATAGCTTTTAAAAACTTGTTGTTATTATATGGTTTTTGGTTCTGGAGATGGTGACAAATAAGTAGACAACATGTGCAAGGCTTCAATAAAGACCTTTATCAGGATCAAAATGATGCTGGGCAACCCACATCTTCAATCATGTATTCAGTGAGGTAGAAGAAAGGCTGTTCCTCCTCCTTCTACATGGCCCCTGGATGTGGTACTGAGCCCATCTTGGGGACAACAATGCACTCAATGGAAATGTATTTTGGGTTAGAACACCAAGATTTGAATCTGAACACTGCTACTTACTAGACATATGATTTTGGGCAAGCCACTTAACCACTTAGTTCCCTCATTTGGAAAATTGGCATGATAAAACTCACCTGGAAGAGTGGCTCTTGCGGGGTAAATGTAAGAATGTACGTGAACACCCTTAGCTGTGACCTGGCACACGGTAGGTGTTTAGTAAGTAGGGCTAGAATTCCAAGTCCATGGACCCAGAGAATTGGCTGATGGAGCAGAGTATGGTGGCATGTGACAGAGGTCACTACTTCACTCTGAAGTCTAATCAGAAGCTGGTTTGTGCACCTCCATGTGACTCCCAGGAGAGGCAATAGACCCGGGTACCTCTAATGTCACTTCTCTGTTATCCTTTCCCTTCCCTTTCTTGTTATGTCCCAAAACTCTGACTAGAACCAGAGACAAGGCATCAATTAAATCAAACAACATTTAAGTAACTTCCTGGGGGATGATCATCAATGAAGAGATGACAGATGTGGAGAGGAGCAGTGAGAGTTGGGAATGACTAACATCCTGCAGGACGAATGTTTCACATTGCAGATGTTTTGGTGTGGCTAGTAAACTGGAAGGTTTCTATAGAAATCCTGGTTTCCAGTTTTTTGTTAAAAAAATAAATAAAAATGAGATGATCAGGCAAGTCTGGTCCACATTCCGTTGTGGCAATAGCCAGCTGAAGCTAAGTAGGAGCTTGCAATTTAGATGGAGGTTGGCAGTTGTTGCCACTCCTTAGTGTTGGTTCCATATGCAGTCTCAGCATTGGTTTCCATTTGTCATCGCCAATGCATGGTTGTTTCTCTTACTCTTAGCCGACTGCACTATTTACATGCTAGGGAGCTACCAGAAAAAATAAATAAGGTCCATTTGCATATCAGTAAGATAATGCTGGAAGCAGAAGGAATTGTTGAAAGATAGAGGTGAAAAGAGAAGGATTAAACTTCTAGTAGAAAGAACAGCTAAGAGGCTTTTATAATAGTTCAGGCTGTTATTATGAAGGTTCAAACTAGGCAGTAGCCCTGGAAATGGGGAGAGAACAGATCCAGAGATGTGTTAGGGATAAAATTGAGTGAGCTGGTGGCTGAACACAGGGAATGAAAGAAGGAAGGAGAAGATTTCAGAGCTCAAAATAAATAAGATCATCTACAAGGATATTTATTGCAACCATTTTTGTATAGTAGCAGAAAAGTAGAACTAAAGTGAATGCCCTAAAGTGAATGCCACTAAAGTGAATCAAAAGGGTATATCCATACTCTGGGACCTTATGCTACCATTATCAGGAATAAGTCAGATCCAAACTAGCTGCATTAGAGGGAGTTCCTCACAATGTAGTTAAGTGAAACGCACTGAGAAACATAGGTAAGGCAATCCCATTAATAGAAAAGCAACAACCAAAAAACTTATATATGTATACATACATATATATGTATGTATATATTTGATTATGTGATAAAGGGGTAGGTATGGAAAATATTATACAGTATTTTCAAATGTGGGGGGTAAGTAGAGGAGGAAGGAAGGAGAAAGCAAAAAAAAAAAAACCCCTATACTAAAAAAGATTGAATTTTTAAAGAATGTATATGACTCTTTTTTCTCAAATTGCATATGTGTTTGTAACCATTAAAAAGATTCATGAAGGCTAGGCACGGTGGCTCATGCCTGTAATACTAGCACTTTGAGAGGCCAACACAGGAGGATCACTTGAGGCCAGGAGCTCAAGACCAGCCTGAGCAAGAGTAAGACCCTGCTTCTACAAAAAATAGAAAAATTAGCCAGGCATGGTGGCGAGCCCCTGTAGTCCCAGCTACTCAAGGGACTGAGGCAGGAGGATTGCTTCAGGCCAGGAGTTTGAGAACAGCCTGAGCAACAGTGAGACCCCGTCTCTACAAAAAATAGAAAAAAATTAGCTGGATGTGATGGCACATGCCTGTAGTCCCAGCTACTCGGGAGGCTGAGGCAGGAGAATCTCTTGAGCCCGTAAGTTTGAGAGTTTGAGGTTGCAGTGAGCTATGATGATGCCACTGCTTTCTAGCCTAGGCAACAGATCGAGATCCTGTCTCAAAAAACAAAAAATTGCATAAGATTGTTATATGAAGTTTGAGGGATTCCAACTGATTTTGATTTTTTATATTGTTTATAAAATTAGTATAAACCCCCACAATATGTGAACCTAAAACTGCTTTAAAAATAAGGCTTATTATTTTTTAAAAAACCCACAATAATTCCATTTTCATTGTAAACAAACATAAATCAAAGTATCTTTTTCAGTCAACATTCTTCTCGTATTAGGTCTAAATCCCACTTCATCTATTTACCAGCTGGGTAAACTCAGGCAAGATATTTAATCTCTCTCTCTCAGCCTTAGTTTTCTTATTTGAAAAATGGAAATGATAACCTCAACCCTGAAAGGTTGTTGTTAGGATTGAATGAAAGATTACCCATGACGTAGCTGGCCCATAGTGGCCTCTCTACAAATGGCAGCTACTCTCAAAATCACTCTACCCTGCTCACAAGGGCGACAAGATTGATGATCGCAGCGGCAGCCTGTAGTTCCTCCCCAACATCCACTGACACTTTTCTGTTCGGTTCCAGGGAAAGTGGTTCCCTCCCCTTTCTCTGCACTTTGAGTTCCTTGAGGCTGGGGAATGAATTCTGGGCTGCTGTCCAGTGAGCAGGCATCAAGACTCACACACAGTTTCTTCCTCTTCCTATTTTCAGCTGATTTGACTTCTTAGTTTAAAACTCACCATCAGGTTCAAAGTACATTTTCAAACCTCTTGGCCACATTTAATTAAACAAATAAAAGCCCCTTTTTCAAAAGTTTTTGCAAGTTTTGTTTGTGAGTTTTGCCCACAATGTAAAAGAAAAGGATTAAATAAAAGTGAAATTTAGGTGTGGCAGCATTAGCAAATGGTAGGTAACTAACCAGTGTAGTTACAGAGTCCCTCCCTCCCAGCCCCCAAAGTTTAACGGAAACAATTTGACACAAATATGGTCAAATCGTTTTAAAGGGACTAAAATCACCTTGTATTTGTTTAGTGTCTGTACTCCTGGAGAAACTAGAAACACAAGATGTTTCAGGTGAAGCTGTGCTATGTTGGCACTGAGGTTGCTTAAAGTAGTTCGGTTCTATTTTTAGCTAAGAAATTCCATGTGACTGGATAAAACTTAACCATTTGATTTGCTGAGTACTTGGTTTCTAAGTATATCACTAATATTGGAAAGATGGATGTAAATCCAAATCACTTGAAACTTTCCCTCAAAGCCTGGCTCACAGAGCGCACACATTAACACTGGAGTCTGTCCCAGCCCAGAGATTTTCAAAAGGAACAGCAGGAAGCTGGACTTTGGTATTTCTTGAATTTGATTTTTTTTTTCATATTTTATTTGTATAAAAATTTCTAAACAGAGTTTACTTTTTTTTTTAAATCTCTAAATTACACTTTAACCCTCTTCAAACAGCAGAGCATTTTCAACATTTTTGAAAACAAACCTTCAGATGTGGCCACTTATGGGAAAAAGCCTATTCAATTTGCTTTACTGTGATTAATATATGGACATAAACCAACATTTACTGAATGTTTATAACGCCTTAGGCATTGACATGTGGGACCGGATCATTCTTTGTCGTAGGAGCTGTCCTGTGCAGTGTAGGACACCTAACAGCATCCTTGGCCTCTACCCACTAGGTGCCCCAGCCCCCCATGTGACAACCCAAAATGCCTCCAGACATCACCAAATGTGCCTCGAGAGGCAAAACCATTCCTGGTTGAGAGCCACTCATCATCCTACACTTTTACACAGGCACTTTTTTTTACTCTTTGTAACAGAGACTGTAAGAGTTTAAGTAATTTTCCTGAGGCTGTGTACTGTGTGTGTTAATGAGTGGGTTCCTGGACTGAAATTCCAGTGGGTATAATTCCACAGCTCACCTCTTTTAGAGACCATGCTGAAAAAATAAAAAGAAGAGAGCAGACAGCCAACTTAGGTTCAACATTTCTTAAAACAAAGTTTATGCTGAGTGCTGTTCCTTCCTGACACTTTTCCACATCCTCAAGCCCCTTCCTTGTCCCCAAGACAGGCCTGCAGTTGCCACTGGCTCCCTGCCCTTCCCTCCAACACAGAGCTCATTTTTCCCTGCGAGATCAAAGCTATCTGATGCATTTTCAGCTTTTTTGTCATCTCAAAATTCTTCTGGCACCTAACCCATCCTTTCCCATCCTTCTTTCTAAGGCCACTCCCTGTCCCAGGTCCTTGACCATATCCCTCCCCTTCCCTTTGACCCTGTTTCTGAATCATCTCTGTTACAGATTATCCCCACACAAGTCTTTGGTTCTTCCCTGAGCCTGAGCACACGCTTATCCTGCCATGATGGGTAATTTTGTGTGTCAACTCGGCTAGGCACAGTACCCAGATATTTGTCAAACATTATTCTAGATGTTTCTGTGAAGGTATTTTTTAGATAAGATGAACATTTAAGCCAGTACACTTTAAGTAAAGCAATTGCACTCCATGATGTGGGCGGGCCTCATGCAACTAGTTGAAGGAGTTAATAGAAAAAGACTGACCCTCTCAGTGGAAGAGGATCCTGCCAGCAGATGCCTTTGGACTTAAGCTGCTACACTCTTCCTTGAGTCTCCAGCCTGCTGGCCTACCCTGAAGATTTTGGAATAGCCAACCTCCATAATTGCATAAATTAATTCCTTAAAGAGTTAATTCCTTGAAGTAAATTTCTCTATCCTGTATGTGTGTGTGTGTTTATATATATATATATATATATATATATATCCTATTGGTTCATTTTCTCTGCAGAACCCGTCCTAAAAAACCTTTCCCCTGAAGCTGCTTTGCCTCTAAGCTCAAATGCTGCGTTCTCCACAAAGCTCTACAAACCTCACTCCTTCCCCTGCTTGTGTTACTCTTACGGCCTTCCTATGGTGATGTTTAAATTGTTGGGAATCCTGCACTGTGAGGACAAGGACCTATCTATTTCATTTTTACATTTCCCAAAGTATCTGGCACAATAACTTGGACACAGTGGATAATTGAGCTTTTATTAGTTTGAAATGTCAAACTCTTCTTTAAATAATATTGAAAATAATTGAAACTGAAAAAAATACAATAAAACATTTCCTTTTGATATTTCCAAACATAAATGATTGATTTTGAAATTTGTTTATTACAAACAATAGTTCTGGGAAATTTAGTCCTCTTTTCTCTTAAAATATGTTTTTTTCTTAGAGTTGCAATAAAAGAGCAACTCAAATACAAAAACCTATAGTTTTGTCTATGGGACTTCAAGGTCAGAGGAATTATTTTCCAGATCAAAGTGGGGATGAACAGACATGGAGTGACAGATACTTTTTTATTGCTCACAAATTCAATGCCTCCACCACCACCACCCCCGTTATAATGCCTGCTATGTCCATAGAAAATTAGAACATTAGGGAAAAAATTGAATTATGTCTTTAGGGGTTTTTTTTAAGTCAATAAGGAAAAAAGAAAAAGCAATAGGATTCAGAAAAAGATTATTTCTGATGTTAGTGAAAAACAGTAATATTGGATGGAATTTTGACTTTTAGGCTAGAAACCAGAAAGTGAGTTTTAAAACAGAAACATATTTTTAGGGAATTATAAGGACCTTTTTAAAACTCAATGGGTATTTACCACTGATGTTTTTTTAAAAAGTTTTCTGCAATACTCAGAGTGCTCTAAATTAAAGAGACAAAAATTTACCCACAATAACAAAATCACTACAAATCAAGTCATTTGTATTTTTATGTCTCTGGTTCTACAGTCCTTACCCATATAGAGTTATAATTTTTTCCAACTTTTTTTTCATTGTATGTAGCATAGTTTATTCCATTGTATGACTGTATTACAATTTACTTTTCATTTTACTCTTGGTGGACATAGGGGTTTTTTCCACTTTGGGGATATTATAAACAGTGCTGCTGTGGATTTTTTTTTTTTTTGGCCACTAATTTTTTTAATTAGTCATTCTAAAATGTCACAATAAAGTAGAAACAAAAGAAATGGAAAAAATAGTACAAATAGAGAATGCATAAAATAATTTATATAAATCCAAATATCTCAGTAATCATTATAAATATAAATGCACTAAACTCTCCAGCTAAAAGACAAAGATAGTTCAGATGGACTTTTTAAAAAATCCAATTATATACTTTGTAATAGAGTATACACAAAGGTTAAAGTTAAAGGATGAAAACATTATACAATGCAACAGTAACCCAAATAAAGTGGTTGTTATACCTTAGTACTAGACAAAATAGACTTTAATAAAAATTTTAAAACAAAACTTATACTAGAGATAAACATGGTCATTACATAATAACAAAGGCTCAATTTGCCAGAAAGGTAAGACAACTGTTTTCTAACATTTTATTACAAACTTCCGAACATACTTCCTTCTATCCATGTTATTTTTAAAATATTCTTATAAGTTAAGTTGCAGTCATCAGCACACTTCCTCACAACCGAGTGGACTAACTCTAGGTATACAAGGCTGGTTTAACATTCAAAACTTAATGTACTCTGTCATATCAACAAGCTAGCTAAAGAAGAAAAGTCATATGATCATATCAATAGATGCAGAAAAAGCATTTACAAAATCCCATACCCATTCATGATAAAACTCTCAGCAAACTAGGAATACAGAGGAGCTTCCTTAACTTGACAAAGAGCGTCTTCAAACACCCTATAGCTAAGATTATACTTGCCAGGCACAGTGGCATATGCCTGTAGTCCCAGCCACTCAGGAGGTTGAGGTGGGAAGATCCCTTGAGCCCAGGAGTTTGAGAGTAAGACCCTGTCTCTTGGCGGGAGGGTGGGGGGTGAATGAAAAGACAAACCGCAGACTGGAAGAATACATTTGCAAAACACATATCTGATAAATAACTGGTATCCAAAATATACAAAGAACTCTTAACAATCAATAAAAAAACACCAATTAAAACAGACGAAATATATAAATAGACACTTTGCCGAAGAATATGTGTGGATGGCAAATAAGCATATAAAAAGATTTCACATTGTATGTTATTAGGGATTTGCAAATTAAAACAAATAGATACCACTGCACATCTATTAGAATGGCTAAAATCTAAAACACTGGCAACACCAAATGCTGGCTGGGATGTGGAGCAACAGAAACTCTCATTCATTTCTAGTGGGAATGCAAAGTGGTACAGCCACTTTCAGAGACAGTTTCGCCATTTCTTATAAAGAAAAACATAGCCTCCATAAGTTCTAGCAATTGGGCTCCTGTGTATTTACACAAATGGGTTGAAAATGGATGTCTACACAAAAACCCTGCACATGAATGTTTATAGCAGCTTTATTCATAATCAGCAAAACTTGGAAGGAACCAAGATGTCCTCAAATTGGTGAATGGATAAACAAACTGTGATACATCTATACAATGGCATATTATTCAGTGATAAAAAGAAATGAGCTATAAAGCTGTGAAAAGACATGGAGAAATCTTAAGCACATTTTGCTATGTGAAAGAAACCAGTTTGAAAAGGCTACATATAGTGTGTTATGAATTGTGTCCCCACCCCCCAAATCCAAATTTACATGTTGAAGCCATAACCCTATCTCCCTGTCTATTTGGAGACAGGACTTTTAGGGAGATAATTAAAGTTAAATGAGGTCACAAAGGTGGGGCCCTAATCCAATAAAACTGGTATTCTTTCAAAAAAACAAAGAGCTGGGAATGGGAGTATGTGCCTATAATCCCAGCTACTCAGAAGGGAGACTGAGGGAGGAAGATTGCTTGAGCCCAGGAGTTTAAGACCAGTATAGGCAACATAGTGAGACCTCCATGTCAAAAAAAAAAAAAGGAAGGTAAAGAGACACAAGCCCTCTCTCAGTCTCTCTGCATGCACAGAGAAGAGGCCACGTGAGGATATGGCAAGAAGGCAGCCATCTACAGGCAAGGAAAAGAGGCCTCACCAGAAACCAACCCTGATTCCACCCCCATATCTTGGATTTCTAGCCTCTTGAACTGTGAGAAAATAAATTTATTTTCTTATGCCACCTAGTGTGTGATATTTTGTTATGGAAGCCCAAGCAGATCAATATACATTTTGGTACTGAGAAGTGGGGTGCTGCTGTAACAAATACCTAAAAATGTGGAAGTGGCTTTGGAACTAGGTGTTTGGTAGAGGTTGCAAGAGTTTTAAGGTGCATGTTAGAGAAAACATAGATTGCTTTGAAGGGACTACTGGTAGAAATGTAAATGTTAAATGTGCTTCTGGTGAGCTATCACATGGAAATGAGGAACAGGCTGTTGGATGCTGGAGGAAAGGCAATCCTTGTTATGAAGTACCAGTGTTCTAGTATTTTGTGTAAGGTAGAACTTATGAGTGATGAAATTGGATATTTAGCTGAGAAGGCTTGTAAGCGAGATATTGTGGGTGCAACCTGGCTTCTCATTAATGCTTACAGTAAAATGCAAGAGGAAAGAGATGCATTTGAAGGTACTTCTAGGCAAAAAGGAACCAGAATGTGAAGATCTGGAAAATTCTCAGCCTATTCATATTTCACACACACAAACACAAAATGATAAGCCTGTTCTGGAGAGAACACCAAGAATGTCACTGGACAATCACTCCATAAGGAGATTACCCATGGAGTTAATCAGCCATCTCAGCAGAAGCCAGAAATAGAGAAGGGATTATACCAGCAGAGACACTGCCAGTTTGCACCAAAGAGAACAGAGACTGGAAGAAGTAAAGGACAACTTTTGGAATTCTGGGATTCTAAAGGACAAGGCAATAAATCTATTTGTGAAATTGCTTTACCCTTCAATGAAAGGGAAGAATGACATTGAAAGCAATTCAGAGATCATCAGGGCTGCCACTTCCACCAGAGGCCCAGGAAGCAAGTCTGTTTATTCCTCAGTTTCAGAGGGTAGGGTCCCCTCCTTGGTTTCAACAGGCCAGGCAGCCCCTACCCAGTGCCTCAGGGTCAGGACCATAGCCAACAGCTGTATGGGAGGGGCCTCCACCAAGAGCCAATGGGGAGGAGCACTACTTAGGACTATGGGAGTGATGCTGCCACCCCTTGGATCCAGAAGGCCAAAGACAATTTTTCTTGAGCAGTAAGATCTAATGGAGTTTACCTTGCTAGGTTTTAAACTTGTTTGGGGTCTGTCATGCCTTTCTTCCTTCCAAACTCTACTTTATGGGATGGGAATATCTATCCTACGCCTGTCCCACAGTTGTATTTGGGAAGCACATGACTTACCTGGTTTCATAGTTTCACATCTGGAGAGAAATTTTGCTTCCAGGTGACTCATACTTCAAGTATCATGAATACCTGATTTAAATAATATTTAGGATGAGTCTTTGAACTTGAAATTGATACTGAAAAGGGTTAAGACTTTTGGGGCTGTGGGATGAAGCAAATGTATTTTGCATGTAGGAAGGACATAAATTTTAGGGGGGCGGAGGGTAGAGCATTAGGCATTGAATTATGTGTTCCCAAAATTCATAATGAAGCCTTAACCCACAGTGTGACTACATTTGGAGAAAAGGCCTTTAGACAGGTTAATTAAGGTTAAATGAGGCCTTAAAGGTGGGATCCTAATTCAGTAGGACTGGCATTCTTATAATAAGAGACACTAGGCCCAGCTCAGTGGCTCACACCTGTAATCCTAGCACTCTGGGAGGCCGAGGCAGGTGGATCATTTGAGCTCACACCAGCCTGAGCAAGAGTGAGACCCCGTCTCTACTAAAAATCGAAAGAAATTAACTAAACAACTAAAAATACATAGAAAAAATTAGCCGGGCATGGTGACACGTGCCTGTAGTCCCAGCTACCCAGGAGGCTGAGGCAAAAGGATGGCTTGAGCCCAGGAGTTTGAGGTTGCTGTGAGCATTTTCTCTAAGTAGAATTTTCCTCATTTCTACTATCTTATTTTGAATTTTCTGTTTAAAATTCTCTTTACATACTTCCTTTTTTCTCTTCCTGGGTTCTCATTAAATGATAATGTTTTCTGTATGGCTTTTACCTCCTTATAAACTTTAGAAGATAAAGATTATGTTTCTATTATCATCATTAGTGGTCACCCTGAGCATGCGTACGGCTTCAACAGGACTCCCCCCTTTGACTTTCTCTGGTTCCTTTCTCTGGTTCTAGAAAATGTTTATATTCTTTTCAGACTGATTATGTCTTTGTTGATCTTGCTCTTTCACATTTTACATAAATTTCTGTGTAAATATCATTGCTGTATTTTAAAAGTAGGTATCACCCTTCAAAGCATTAAATTATTGCACAACCTTGGCCGGGCGCGGTGGCTCACGTCTGTAATCCTAGCACTCTGGGAGGCCGAGGCGGGTGGATAGCTCAAGGTCAGGAGTTCAAGACCAGCCTGAGCAAGAGCGAGACCCCCGTCTCTACTATAAATACAAAGAAATTAATTGGAAAACTAAAAATATATGTAAAAATTTAGCCGGGCATGGTGGCACATGCCTGTAGTCCCAGCTACTCGGGAGGCTAAGACAGAAGGATTGCTTGAGCCCAGGAGTTTGAGGTTGCTGTGAGCTAGGCTGATGCCACGGCACTCTACAGCCCGGGCAACAGAGTGAGACTCTGTCTCAAAAAAAAAAAAAAAAAAAAAGAAATTATTGCACAACCTTGACTGGAACTCAGTGATTCAGTTATTAGTTCATTACACTAAAAGTTGAACATCCTTTATTTTTTATTTTAGGTAGCAATTGATCAAAATTTTACAAATTTACATATTACATGGATTGTTTTTAATATTCACATATATGCAAAAGTTACTTATTAGGATATAATTTATAAACACTGTAATATAAAAATCTTAAAAACAAAACTTAATAAATTTTCACATATTTATAAACCCATACAATTACCAACAGATCAAGACGTAGAACATTTCCATCTCCCCTAAAAGTTCCAGTGGTATATTTCCAGATGATAAAACCACCCCACACGGTAACCACTATGCTAACTTCTATTACATGACTGTAGAAGGGCTTTTCCTGTCCTTGAACTTTGTATACATGGAATCATGTCGTATGTACTCCTTTGTGTCTGTCTTCTTTTGCTCTCAACATGTTTTTGTTTCATCCATGTTGTTGTATGTTTTTTCTATTGTTGTGTAGCCTTCCATTGTATGAATATACCATGACTTGTTTATTCGTTCTCCTTATGATGACTATTTGGATAATTCTTAATTTTTTACTATTATAAATCTGCTATGAATAGTCTGGCATAAATCTTTTTGTGGACATACGCTGTGTCATACAAAATGCACTGATCTTTGAATAGAAACAGCCAAAGAGCAATGGGTGAGAGTCTTAATTACTCCACATCCTGCCAACACTGGGAACAATTAATCTCTTTAATCATAGAACTATGGTGGATGTATAAAGGTATTTCACTGCATTTTTAATTTTCATTTTCCTGATAAGTAATGATGTTGAACATATTTCTTATGATTTTTGCTACTGCGATATCTTCTTTCAAGAATTATCACTTTAAGTCTTGCCTTTTTAAAAATTGAGTTGTTTGCCTTATTATTTGAGTTTAAGGTCCTTTATTATATATATAAATCCTTTGTCAGTTATATATTTGTACCTTTGTTTTTCTAGGTTATGGAGTGCCTTTCACTTTCTAAATAGTATCTTTGATGAGTAGATTTTAAAATTTTGATGAAGACCTGTTTATCAATTTTAAATTTATGGTGGTTAGTGCTATTTAATCTCAGAGGGTTTCTGTCTGTTTGTTTGTTAGTTTGTTTGTTTTTGAGACAGAGTCTTGCTCTGTTGCCCTGACTAGAATGCAGTCATCATACTACAACCTCAAACTCCTGGGCTCAAGTGATCCTCCTGCCTCAGCCTCCCAAGTAGCTGGGACAACAGGTATGAACCACTATGCCCAGCTAATTTTTTCTATTTTTAGCAGAGAAGGGTCTTGCTCTTGCTCAGCTTGGTCTCAAACTCCTGACCTCAAGTGATCTTCTGGTCTCAGCCTCCGAAAGTGTTAGGATTACAGGCGTGAGCCATCATGCCCAGCCAACCCAAAGTATTTTTAGCGTTCAAATTTACATTTGATCTACTGAGAATTGATTTTTTTTTTTTCCTTGTTTGTTTTAGTTGAGACAGAGGACTCTGCTGCCCTGGCTAGAGTGCAGTGGCTCATTGTAGCTCACCACAACTTCCAACTCCTGGGCTCTAGGTGATTCTTCTGCCTCAGCCTCCCAGGTAACTGGGACTACAGGTCCTCACTGCAATGCCTGGCTAGGTTTTTTTAAATTTCTGTTTGGTAGAGATGTCTCATTCTTGTTCAGACTGTCTCGAACTCCTGAGCTCAAGCAATCCTCCCGCCTCAGCCTCCCTGAGTGCTAGCATTATAGGTGTGAGCCACCGCACCTGGCTAGATCTACTGAGAATTGATTTTTGTATATGATGTGAGATTAGGGTCAAATTTTCTTTATTTCCATATGAATATTCAGTTGCTCTAGCACTTCTTATTATTAAAAACTTTTTTCTCTTTGATACATGAGTGT